>CM047743.1:22318614-22398927 GCA_026225825.1 Pistacia integerrima | reverse complement strand
ATGGTTGTATGGTCGTATTAAAGTTCCCTGAAACTGAAACAAAGACAAAATAGACATTGAAAATGTAACAAATTAAAAAGATCAATTATATTTCGTAAAAGTTATATACTAATTTTGTACGTAGTGTTGAAACTTAAATATTATTGTTGAGCCCTCAAGAGATTTTTTTTTTTTTAAGAAATAAAAATAATTTATATCGTAAATAACACTATAATGCTATAAGTTTTAACAAATTATATTGATTTGGAAAATGAGATTACGTTCACAACACTGTAGAAAAAGTTGATAGTCGTCCAAGTCAACAAGTCAATACAGCTAACATAAAAATTTTCCACATTTGATTTGAAGTATAAGATAAGATAAGCTAAAAACTAAATAATAGTATTTCAATTGAAATAGTTCTTTTTTCTGGAAAATAATTAATAAAAGGTCTATTTCTAGATTGTTGCTTATCTAAAATCTTTGACGTTCAAAACAAGTTTGGAAATTGTAATATAACTTCCAAAAGAATAAAAATTTTGGTTACTTTGAGATGGTTGTATTAAAGTTCTCTAAAACTAAAACAAAGACAAAACGGGCATTGAAAATGTAATAAAAAAAGAAGTTCAATTATATTTCATAAAAGTGATATACTAATTTTGTACGTAATGTTGGAACTTAAATATTATTGTTAAGCCCTCAAGAGATTTTTTTTTTTTTAGAAATAAAAATAATTTATATCGTAAATAACACTATAGTGCTATAAGTTTTAACCAATTATATTGATTTGGAAAATGAGATTACGTTCACAACATTGTAGAAAAAGTTGATAGTCGTCAAAGTCAACAAGACAATACAGCTAACATAAAAATTTTCCACATTTGATTTGAAATATAAGATAAGACAAGCTAGAAACTAAATAATAGTATTTCAATTGAAATAGTTCTTTTTTCGGGAAAATAATTAATAAAAGGTCTATTTCTAGATTGTTACTTATCTAAAATCTTTAACGTTCAAAACAAGTTTGAAAGTTATAATATAACTTCTAAAAGAATAGAAAATTTGGTTACTTTGAGATGGTTGTATTAAAGTTCCCTAAAACTGAAATAAAGACAAAATGGGCATTGAAAATGTAATAAATAAAAAAGTTCAATTATATTTCATAAAAGTGATATACTAATTTTGCACATAATGTTGGAACTTAAATATTATTGTTAAGCCCTCAAGAGATTCATTTTTTTAGAAATAAAAATAATTTATATCTTAAATAACACTATAGTGCTATAAGTTTTAACCAATTATATTGATTTAGAAAATGAGATTACGTTCACAACACTGGAGAAAAAGTTGATAGTCGTCCAAGTCAACAAGTCAATACAGCTAACATAAAAATTTTCCACATTTGATTTGAAATATAAGATAAGACAAGCTAGAAACTAAATAATAGTATTCCAATGAAATAGTTCTTTTTTCTGGAAAATAACTAATAAAATGTCTATTTCTAGGTTATTGCTTATCTAAAATCTTTGACGTTCAAAACAAGTTTGGAAATTATAATATAACTTCCAAAAGAATAGAAAGTTTGTTACTTTGAGATGGTTGTATGGTTGTATTAAAGTTCCCTGAAACTGAAACAAAGACAAAATGGACATTAAAAATGTAATAAATAAAGAAGTTCAATTATATTTCATAAAAGTGATATACTAATTTTGTACGTAGTGTTGGAACTTAAATATTATTGTTAAACCCTCAAGAGTTTTTTTTTTTTAGATATAAAAATAATTTATATCATAAATAACACTATAGTGCTATATATAAGGTTTAACCAATTATATTGATTTGGAAAATAAGATTACATTCACAACACTGTAGAAAAAGTTGATAGTCGTCCAAGTCAACAAGTCAATACAACTAACATAAAAAATTTCCACATTTGATTTGAAATATAAGATAAGACAAGCTAGAAACTAAATAATAGTATTTCAATCGAAATTGTTATTTTTTTTTCTGGAAAATATTAGTAAAAGGTCTATTTATAGGTTGTTGTTTATCTAAAATCTTTGACGTTCAAAACAAGTTTGGAAATTGTAATATAACTTCCAAAAGAATATAAATTTTGGTTACTTTGAGATGGATAAATCACTAAGGCATGTCAAGTCATATTATATTGTTGTATTAAAAAGATGAGTTTGTTATCTTTTCAAAAAGACCCCACTTTCTCAATCCCTTTAACACAGCCAATTTATTCAATTTTAGTAATCCCAAAATTCAATTTTTTTTTTTTTTTTTTCATTCATCTTCAAGTGAGGGAGAATTTGATAACTAAAGGACTAAGAGCTAAGAAAAGGGAAGAAGCAATAAATGAAAAAAAAATAGAAATAAATGAAGAAATAAACAATTATGCAATTGCAAATTGTACTCTTAGTTGGATGGTTCTCTATAGGAGGTCAAACCTTATAATTGATTTTCAGAATTTGATTTGCCACCAATTTATCATCTTTTATTTCAAATCGTACTTGTAAATGTTTTTTTTTCTAAAATATTTATTCAACATATAATTATTTATTTTATTCCACATTAAACTTGATTTAACACTAATGTTCTTTGGTAAAATATTGGTAAATGCTTTTCAATATTCTTAAACTATGCTTTGGTAGAACATCTTGTTAAGTAACATTACTGCAGGAACATGATTGAACAAAAAATCAATGCCAAGATGAATTGTCTATTGGCTTAAGCTTATTCAAAGTCTCCTAAAAATACAAGTGTATGATTGCAAGTTGTATTACAAGTTGGGCAAATCAATAAAGAAAGTCAAGTTTTAATTGATTTTATGAAATTGATATGCCACCAATTCTCCATCTTTGTTTTTTGTTATTTTATCAACAAGTGTAAAAATCGTAAAAGAAAGTCATTTCTGCCTCCATGGCATTGTAGCCAAATACTTATAATTAGCCACGTACATTTATTTATTATCAATGAAATCAACATTTTAAATTTACAATGTTACCTTGCAAGATATTTGTGAGATTTAATACTTTTGTTTTAAAGATAATGAAAGTGAGAAAAGGAATTGAAAGAAAAGGAGACAGTTGTATTATCATTTATTCAAAGTCTCCTGTAACAAAGACAAAATGTGCATGGAAAATATACTATTAATTGTTTTACAAAAATCTGAAAATATTCTCAATTAAATTTTATCACCCATTAGAGATAAGCTTTAACTCAACAAAATTTTCAAAAATTAGTCAACTTAAAAGAATTGAGATAAAACTTAATAAAAAAAATTAAATTAAAACTAGTAAACTCTAATACATTAAAAAATATTAAAAATAGAATATTAAGATAAAACTTATAAAAGAATAAGACTCAAAAAAAAAAAAAAAAAAAAAATGTAGGCATCCTTCTTGGACACGATGGCTAATACTTGTTTGGCCGGGATCTAGCCTGGCACAACTACAGTGGGCCATGCCAACCCAAGTGGGACTGGCCTAGGCCAACGTCGGCCACTTTAGGTGTCGACAAGGCCAGCACTGGCGGGAACACCTGTTGAAGAAGCACATCACATGCAACCTAGTGGGGACCATTCAAAACTTCTTTTTAAGTTATTAATTTTTTATTTTTTTAATTAAATGTACCGGTGGCAAAATTTAACTGGGTCTTACTTTTAAAATAGGTTTTTTATATTATTATTTTTTAATAAACCTATTTTCATATGTATGTAACCTTTGTACCTTTTTTTTCCAATTAAATTTAATGAATTTATCTGTCCATTGATTGTCCCCAAACTGTAGTTTTTGACTTGTGCCCTCTAAATATTGTTTCCTCGTTGAATGTTATCACTCAAGATTATCTTCTAATTAAATTTTGTTTAAACTCTTTCCATTGTAAAATTTTGACATTTCAATCTCTTCAACGAAGAATAATAGTAGAAAACAATTACATTTTCTTCTTTTTAGTTTTTTTTTTCATAATATCCTTTCAATACCAAGCACAAGGATTAGTATAATCCTTTTCAAGTGTGAACGTTAAAAATTTCAGAGCATCTATACTTAAAAATTTTCACATGTATCTACGTATTAATATCAAAATAAAAATATTTAAAATATAAAAAACTATCATATATTTAGTTACCTAGAGTTTTAATTAAAATTTAATGGATATTATACTCTTAATATTAAAAATGCTCATATATTATATAAATTTGCAAATAAAATTTGAATGAATTATTTTATTAAGCATGAGACAATGTTTTAAAAACCAGACCAGACCGGCCAGGCAGACCGGTCAGACAAGAAACTGGCAGCCTCTCTTGTCCGATTGAGGTTTTAGGGTGATATTTGCTATAATTTAAACGTATAGGGGTTACTTTGTAATTTTCTAGGGGTGCTTTAAATATTTCAAAAATTTAAGGACTACTTGTTAATTTTTTGGGCATTTAAATATATTAAATTTTGGAGACTACTTTGCAATTTTTTAGGGGTATTTTTAATATACCCAAATTTAAAGGATCAATTTGTAAAATTTAAAAAAAATTAGAAAGCTGACGTTGTTAGTCCGACCAGTTGGTTTGATCGGTCAAACCATGAACCTACGTTAGAAATTTTCTGCTTAGGCCTCTATATTCCTTGAGACGGCTCTGCTCTATATTCAAACATTAATCAAGTTCTGCATATACATGAATGAATGCAACAAATTATAGTATATTTTAGTGAAAAAATAAATAACTGCTGCTTTCGATAACATCTTTATATTTCTATTAAGATTAGAACTCCAAATTAGAATAATCACAATCCTATAACTTATAGGCTAACTTGGATATAAGTTAAAAGGCGCAGGTTTAGAACTTTAAATAATTTTTATAATAAAATATGCATATTTTTATGAATTCTTTAAATGATAAAATTAAAGGTTATGACTTATGTCTTCATGTAGGCTAGATCTTTCAAGACTAGTTACGATAAAATCCAAATTCTTAGAGAGTTAATATGGAAATGTTGTCTCACAAAAGACTTGACTTGGTTTTTGTTTTCGATGCACCTAATAAAGTCTAGTGTTTCCATGATATAATTGGCCAAATTTATTATTAAGACTCTAACTTTGTCCCTGTATTAGAATTTTTATTTTATGTGTAGAAAATTTTAGGTAATGACACTTGTGTCTTGCTGCACATTTTTATTGAAATATCCTGTATCCAGCTCACTGAGTAGGGTTCGAAGAACTACGATCATAGTGTATTGTCTGGTTGTAAAAGAGAGGTTCGGATATATCTTTTACCCAACTCCTATAATAGGATGATTTAAAATGCATATCCCGGCTCGAATCTAAATATCTTATTTCCTAACAAGTCACGAGTATCAATTTATTCGACAGCATTGACTTCATTAATGCTATCATGTCTAATTAAATTTGACATGCATCAACCACGGTATCAAGTCTTTGTTAAAGAAAAAGATCATGCATTAGGAAAATTAGTATACTTATACGTAGGGAGAATCAAAATAAAGATACAAGTTCGTGAATACAATTAAAATGGGACATAAGTTTCTAAAATAATTAGACACTTAAACAATATAAAAAACTGAGATTACGCAGGGATCTAAAAATCTTATGCATTAGAAACAAAGTACTATGTTATACTTTACATAAATTTTAGTACTAGTGCTAATCCTATTATTATCCACTTTGAAATATTTATTATATTGTGTTTCAAGAAAGAATTAAGTTAGGAAAAAATGCTGAGATTGTTTTAGATTTTTTATTCGTCTTATGATTATTTTAGCATTTTTTTACATCTTTGAGCCAAACATTAACAATACGCAACAAAAAAGGATGAATAATTTCTCAATCGTATGCGTGACTATATTATTAAAATCATCAACAAATTTCTTAATCTTGAATGAACAAGTTTCTATAATTGGGAAAAGACTAGCTAAAGAGGACTTTTGAAATCTGAGGGCAAGTTAGGGATGCTATTTTGAACTTGTAGGGTGCTATTTTGAAAAAAATTAAAAAAAATTACTCTAGTGCAAGAATCGACTAGACTCTAGCGCTAGAGTTGACTGGAAATACTACACACACAAGCTTTTTATACAAACTTTTTCTCACAAACTTATTTGGTAAAAGTTTATGAAAGAAAGTTTGTATAAAAAGGTTGTTGATTTAATATTACTCTTCAAACACTAGATGACTTTTACTATCTGTTAGAGTGAATTTACTAAGCCAATAAAAAATAGTTCAGATTTCAATTTAACCCCTAAAAAGGGGGTTTTTTCTTTTTTTCAGTAATTATTATATAGTTTTGAGACTTTGTTAAGTATCATATTATTTTGCTTAGTCTCTTTAAATTTGGTACCAAGTTTCAGAATACCAGTGGGGTATCAAATTGTGTGTTTCTCTTCCTTTTGTTCGTGGATGTGGCTCTTGGTGAACCACATTAAATTATTTCATTATTTGTTTGATTAATGATTTAGTACCATCTAAATTTTAATTTTAATTTAATTTGATTTTATAATAGATATTGTGAGAATCGCATAATAATACTACATTATTTTATACAAGTAATTTGTCACTATAAATAAACAAAATATTAATAGATTTATATTACTTCCCCCACCAAAAATTACTTCTTTAGAAAAGATCTTGTAATTTGTTCTCCAATTAACTAATATAATGATTGGATTTTATGAAAATAAATTTGCATATATGAAATTTTTTTCCATTGAATTAATAAATTCATGATATATAAAAAATTGTCTAAGAATTTCTCACTTCATGGGCCACATTCCTCCCTCTTGCAGGACAATGATTTAGGGAAAGTAAACTATTAATTTGGAATCAATTGTTTTTTTTTTTATGCCACAATATCAGTATTAATTAAAGGTATTTAAAAATCAATTATTAACAGAAATTTTTATGTTGAGGGGTTATTCTACATAATAAATATCTGTTTTGATGTAAAGTAAACAACCACTATTTCAACCTAAACCTAATATATGTAATGATAATTAGGCAGCCAAAGATTACTATCTTTAAGAAACTGAACGGGTTATTTTATATTATAGGTGTAATTTTTTATTTTATTTTTTGGCACCCACCAAATTGCTTCTTCCAGAATGAGTCAACTAAAAAGCAATTAAAAAAACTAGAAATATAACAATATATTAAAATATTTACTCCATTATAACTTCCTAAATGGGTTGAGTCACTAAATCCAACATCTTTTCATTATTTCAAAGAAAGCAAAAAAGGTGTAATTTAATTATTCATAACTGTGAAAAATTTAACAAGTACAACTTTAAATATATAAATATAGAGTCAAGTAATTGCTTTTTTATTATGGGAATAAAAAGGAAAGAAAAAATGGCCAAAAGAATCAAGGATTTGATAATATGTTCCCTTATTAAAGACAGGGTCAAGTAGTGCTTTATGATTAGGCAATGTGTTTGTAAGATGTATTTGACGTGTAAGACAGGTCAAGTAGTGCTTTTTGATTAGGCAGCCAGACACTAATAGTTGACTATTAAAGACAACATTGACCATATTCGGCCATAAACTTTAAAGTTTAACCAATAGTTGACTTGGAAAATAGCAAAAAGTATTTAATATGTGTTTGGTATAATGTACTTAAAATATAATGATAAAAAGTATTATAACAATTTATTGAATTAGATAAGATAAAATTACATCTCAAGTTAATTTTAAAGTCTAATCATAATGATTTATTGATTTGTGTTTCTTTTAAGTAATTTGTGTTTATTTATCTAAAGTCGACAAGGATTGTCAAATCCTTCTTTAATTTGTACAATTTGTTTAATTTAATATTATTGTACAATTCGTTTAATTTAATATTATTTGGTTTTATATTTAAGTTATTTTAATTTTCAATTGAAAATTTTGAAACAAATAAAAAAAGATAAGAGGAAAACATAATTAGAGAGAATAAAAATCCCGTCTTATATGATTTAGAGAAATAGATTTTAGAATAAAAAATTATATCATTTACTGTTCTAATTATGAACCTTCATCTATTTTTTTAATTTGTTTGAGTTTTTTTCCCTCTTGTTTTTCTTAACATATTTATATCAAATGTATTAAATATTTTGATTTGAGTGAATAAAATATTGTTCATATTTAAAAATGAAAATATATATTGAAAAAGACATGCAAGTCCAAGAGAATTGGGGGCCTCATTATATTATAAATAGGGGATAGTGTAGTGTTATGTGAGTCACAGAGTTTTAGAGTGCATCAAGAGATGGATTCTAAGTGGTTTTGGGTGCTGTTAGTAATAATGTTGGTTTCTTAAGGGGAAGGGTGTTGGGAGGAAGAGAGAGTTGCTCTGTTACAACTTAAACCTTTTTTCAATTCTAATAATTATCTTCATAATTGGGTAGAAAATTCAAAGTGCTGTGAATGGGAAATGGTTGTGTGCAGTAACATCACTGGCAGAGTCATCGCACTCTATCTTGAGGATGTAAGGGATTGGAATTTGGGAGAGTGGTATCTAAATGCTTCTTTGTTTTCTCCCTTCCAACAACTACAATCTCTTGACTTACGTTTCAACAATATAGCTGGTTGTATTGAGAACGAAGGTCAATTGTCTTCCTCTCTTCAACTTTATTATTTCTACATTTAGGTTCATATTTAATTTCTTGTAAATTTCTTTGCATCTAGCTAGTACCATATGATTTTAATAAAATGATTTCACATTATTACAAATTCCTCAAAAATCTCTCATTTACAATTAAATTTGAGGATTTTAACATATTTTCAAACTCTTAAAAGTTATATTCTTAATAGATATTCAATTAATTGGATTTATCTGCATAAATTCAATCAATTAGACTTGTATGCATATTTAATCAAAATATTGGAAAAGATCCCCAAAAATATTAAAGTTGGAATTTTACTTTTACTTATTGATTTATGTTTTCAATATTTTGTGAATAATTTTGTGATACATTATATGATAATATGCACGAAGTAATTTATTCGCTTGAAAATGATTGAGTATTTGTAGGTTTTGAGAGGCTATCAAGGTTGAGTAACTTGGAAGAATTGATTTTAAGAGGCAACAACTTCAACAACAATATCTTATCATCTCTAGCGGGTCTTTCGTCATTAAAATATTTGGATCTATTTGAAAATAGATTTAAAGGAGCTGTTAATATTGAAGGTAATAAGCTAGCTTCTTATTCTCTTAATTTCAACCATTTTTTTTTATGAATTTCTGGTAACTGAACTTTTAAATTATGTATATGAAAAAGTCTAACCTTGTGAAATTGTTTAATCTTTTCCTAGGGTTACATTCTTTGAAAGTGTTGGACATGGGCTATAATGAGATTGACACATTTGTCAGCCCCAAAGGTATAAGTAATAATATTTGTGACATGGGTTGGAATAAGATTGACCAATTTTTTTTTAATCTAATAAGTATTTTATTTGCATTTGATTATGATAGTCTTAACTTTTGTGAGACTCTTATACCAAGGGAAAACGAGAATAGTTTTGTAAAATTATTTTTATATTAAAAATGAAAAAAAAAAATTATGTTAATGAAATATTAAATTAAATGATTTTGACATTATTAACTAAAAAATGTAGGGTAAAATAAATTTCTTGTGTTCTATGAATTTTGTTTTAAAATTTCCAAAATATAATTCTTGAGTTCAATTTTTTTATTTATGTATTTACTAATTTATCCTTATATTTATATTAATGTAATTATATATAGCTATTATGTTATTATATAATTATTTTGTTTTAGTAATTACTATATTAATTGACGTTAATTATGGTTATAGTATTAAACTACTTTATTTTAGGAATCATTTCATTAATTGCCTAATAATTAAGGTAAGTATTAATTACTTTACCCTTATATTTATTAATCATTTGATTAATTGACCTAATATTTACTAATTTATCCTTATATTTGTTAATGTACGTAATTATATATAGCAATTATGTCATTATATAGTTATTTTATTTTAGTAATTACCATATTAATTCACGCTAATTATGGCTCTAGAATTAAACTAATTTATTTTACTAATCGTTTAATTAATTGACCTAATAATTAGGATAAGTATTAATTACTTTATTTAAACATTAATTATTTATTAGTTAATATTATGAATTTAATAGAAAATGTAACATAATTATCTTAATATATAAATATATAAAAGTAGAAAAAAAAAATGATTACCAATGAGTGCCGATCGCCGGTGATCGGCACCAGAAACTGGCAAAGTCATCGAACGATGACACCATCGATATCAGAATGTTACTCATTCTCATTCTCTTAATTTTAACCATTTTTTTGTGAATTTTTAATAACTGAACTTTTAAATTATGTATATGAAAGAGTTTTAATCTTGTGAAATTGTTTAATCTTTTCCTAGGTTATATTCCTTGAAAAACTTGAAGGAGTTGCACATGAATTGACCAATTTGTCAGTCTCAAAAGTAATGATGAAAAAAAAATATTTTAATAAATATTTTATTTGTATTTAATTAGGATAGTCTTTTAACTTTTGTGAGACTCTTATATAAAGGGACAAACGGGAATAGTTTTGTAAAATAATGTTTATATTAAAAATGAATTTTTTTTTAATGTTAATGAAATATTAAATTAAATGGATTTTGACATTATTAACTAAAAATGTAGGGTAAAATAAATTTCTTGTGTTCTATGAATTTTGTTTTAAAATTTCCAAAATATAATTCTTGAGTTCAAATTTTTATATATTTATTTACTAATTTATCCTTACATTTATTAATATAATTATATATAACTATTATTATTTTATTTTAGTAATTACTATAGTAATTGATGTTAATTATGATTCCGGTATTAAACTACTTTATTTTAGGAATCATTTCATTAATTGCCTAATAACTAAGGTAAGTATTAATTACTTTATTCTTATATTTATTAATTATTTAATTAATTGACCTAATATTTTCTAATTTAACCTTACATTTATTAATGTAATTATATATAGCAATTATGTCATTATATAGTTATTTTATTTTAGTAATTACCATATTAATTCACGTTAGTTATGGCTCTAGTACTAAACTACTTTATTTTATGAATCATTTAATTAATTGACCTAATAATCAGGGTAGGTATTAATTACTTTATTTAAAAATTAATTATAAGTTAATATTATGAATTTAATAGGAAATATAAACACAATTATCTTAATATATTAGTATATAAAAGAAAAAGAAAAAAACAATGATTACTAGTATTACCAGCAGTGTCGATCGTTGGTGACCGGCGCCGGAAAATAGCAAAGTCACCGAAGAGCGTCCGATGACACCGCTGGCACCAGAGTGTTGCTCACGAAACGATCTATCGTTGTCTTAAGAATAATTAGCAAATAAATTATGTTTTGGCCGTAGGAGGAGAAGAAGCGAAGGGTCGATGTTTCTCTCTCCTCTTCTAGTGGTCAAATGCTGCATTTTTTTTGTGTGGGCGTAATCTAGATATGTAGATCGTTACAAGAGTGTCGTTTTGATGTTCATTTTGTCTCTGGAATCACTCCATGACGTCGTAGGTCACCAGCCATGGGTTGACGGTTGTCGGAAATGATTACCGGCATCGGTGGCCATTGACTCTACCGGTGTAAATGCTTTTTAATATATTTAATTATTAAATATAATAAAAAGATTTTTAGATTTGTTTGTAGTATAATATTCAATGTAATTAGCAAGCTTCTCATTCTCATAATATCAATTTTTTTTTATTTTCACAATATAATTGTACTTTTTAAATTAAATATATGAAATTGTTTAATTTTGTAAATTTTTTTAACTATTTCCAGGTTTGAGTAACCTGGAGTTAATCGATTTAAGTGAAAACAAGCTCAACAATAGCATATTATCATCTTTGGGTGGTCTTTCTTCATTAAAATCTTTGTATCTATATGATATTGGATTGAACGGAACTATTGATCTTGAAGGTAAGTTTGATCAAATTCCTCATGTCTTCTTAAAGAGTTTTTAATTAACTATATTTCATTTTTTCCCAGGATTACAATCCTTGGAAAACTTAGAAGAGCTGCACATGGGCTGGAATAGGATTGACAAATTTGTCAATTCCAAAGGTACTCAATTCATTCCATAACCACATAACCATAACTAAACTTAAGTAATAATATTTAATGAGTTTATTTTTTAATACAAAAACAATATTTAAGACTGTTATACTAAGTGATGCACATAACAACTATGTAAAATTATTTTTATATTATCATTTTCTAAAATAAAAATGAAAAACAAAATTTTATTTTGTTGTGTATTTGAAAACTGTTTCATATTATTGAAATATTAAACAAAAATGTTGTAGGGTATAGTTTGTATATTAGTATTATCTTTAAAATCAAATGCATTTGACAATTTTAACTTGGAAATGTGGGTAAATTTAAAAAAAAAAAAAAAAAAAATTCTGTGTACTATAAATATTATTTTGCAAAACATAATTCTTGAGTTTAATTTTCTTTTTTTTCTTTTTTTTTAGAAAAAAAAAAGTTCCGAATCTTGAGTTTAAATCTTTATACTCCAACTATGGGTTTTGAGAATAAAGTTGCAAAAACTTAAAGAGAGCTTGAGAGAGAGCACGAAAAGTTTCATTTACTAAAACTGAAGAGTACAAAATGTAATTGACTTCTTCTTATACAAGTGAAGAAGTTCAACTCTGTTTCTAGAAACAAAAAGAAGCGTGAGAGATAAGACATTTACTAACTGACAAAAAACAGTACACTTTAATAGAAGAGTTTAAACGACAGTGTTTTAGACTTAAGTCTAAATTTGCCTTACTAACACCAACTAGCAAATTATTTTTATCAATTTCTTGAATTTGCAAAATATGAAAACTGAGTTTTAGAAACAATATATAATCTTATTTATTAAATGTATGAAACTTCAATACACAATAAATTCCTATGTAAAATCCTTTCCTTGTATTATGTTAAAGATTGTTAATTATAATTCGCTTTTTTAATTTACGATTATAGAGGCTTGAAGAAATTGAATGCCCTTGATCTATGGCATGGTATTGAAACCACTGATGCAACTGTTTTTCTACGGTCAACATTGAGGTTGTTCCCATCTTTAAAGACACTTGACCTTTCATTTAGTAATTTTAATCGAACAATGATTACTCAAGGTAAGAGATAAGTTAAAGTTATATTGTTGAAACAAAGTTGTTGACAATTTGTCAATTACTTACCTAACATCATTTAAATTTGTTGTATTGCTTTAACAGAGTTACATAATTTGACAACCTTGGAAGAATTGATCTTGGATGGGTCAAAGCTCCATATAAGCTTTCTACAAACTGTTGCTACTTGTACTTCACTGAAACATTTGTCAATGATAAATGGTGAACTCAATGGCATCTCAAAAGTTCAAGGTAAATTCAAGATTATGTTCATATGCATTAATTCATATATAAGATAATGTTTAAACTTAATCCTAGATATTAAAATTTGTTTTCAATTTGGCGATCAAACACTTCTTATTGTTCTCAATGATTAATCAGTTATCAATGAAATTTTTGTACAGATAGAAAATTTATATTCAAGTTAAATGTAGAAAAAATGAAATATTTACAAAAATGAGATCAAATATTAATTTCTATACATATTGAAAATTAATTTTTCTTTTATTATAATATTCTAAATTTGGGAATCCTAAAAATGAGATCAAATGTTTATATTTTAATGGAGCAGGCTTTTAATTAGCCTTAAATGTTGGTCATAAAATATTGAAAACAGTAGTAACTTTCCTCTTTTGGAATGGATTGGATTGAATTCCTTTTACTATTTAAGTCTACCTCATTTAATCTTTAAAAATAACAGAAATGTGGGGTATTCTACAAAAAAAAATAAGTAGAATGTGCAGTTGAGCTTAATTTTTTTTTCTTTTTTGATAATTTAATATGGTTTTTAATTACAAATTTTGGAACATTTGAGTTATATGAAAATAAAAAGAACTTTTAAACTTTATTGTTTTCAATAGGTAGATAAAACACTTACTGGTGTTCTCAATAATTTACATAGAATATGAACAAAATTTTATATGCACAGAATATTTATCTATATTAAATGATAATTTTGCTTTCTATTAAACTGTGGGTAAGAAATTCCAAGAATATTTATATTTTATATTTTAAGAGAGTAAGCATTTACCTAACCCTAAAATCTATATATTTGCCATACGATATTCTAAGTGGAACTTTACTATTCAAGTCCACCCTATTTAATCATTAACAAGAACTTAATGTACTTTTAGAAAAGTTAATATGGTTTTTAATATAATAGTTTCATAATTTCAAATTTTGGAACATTTTTGCTCATTAATATTCACAAAAATTCATGTCAATATGTGTAGGTCCTATTAAATTCAAGAATTTAGAAAGTTTATTTATGAAAGAGACTACTTTTAACAATAGTTTTCGTCAAATCATCAGACCGATAACTACTCTAAAGAAGTTATCATTGCAGAATTGTGGACTCAATGGCACATTACATGATCAAGGTTAGTGATTTTCTCACTCGTCTTTTTCTCTTCCATTGATCATGACTTATTCTTACTTTTATGATTCTTAATGCCTTTTTTTTTATTTTTTTCTTTTTTTATTAGCATGATGCCATTAATCGCATTTATGTTATAAAATTAGATAAAAAAATTTGAAATTATAAAATATTATGCTACACAATAAAATTCACCGTATCAAAATACCATTTATTGTAATAATTGTATGTTGTTAAAAAAATAATGGCATATCAAGAAATTACACAAAGTCTGATTTTCATTATCATAAACAATAAAGAAAAAAGGAAGTTGATTCTTTTCTTAGATCAAATGGATACATTTGCAATAGATAAAAAAATATAAAGAAACAATTTACGAAATTTATGATTTATTACAAAAATCACTTGCATTTTTAGGCTGAAGTGAAATTTAAAAGTGAGAAAATTGATATTAGACATTTATATATAGGCTATAATGCTTTACAGGATACTTTGCCTTCATGCTTAGCCAATTATATTTTTATAATTCAAGGAAATGTTTCATTTCAGGTTTGTGTGAGATGATGCATCTAGAAGAGTTAGACATTAGCTATAATGCTTTAAGGGATACATTGCCTCCATGCTTAGCCAATTTGACTTCTCTTCAATCTTTAGATATATCTTCCAATCAAATTATTGGAAACATCTCTTCATCTCCCCTTAAAGATATGACATCTATTAGAGTCCTCCGAATTTCAAACAACCTCCTCCAAATCCCAGTTTCACTCACACCACTCTACAACCTATCAAAACTCAAAGAATTCGAGAGCGAAAATAACCAGATGTATATAGAAAAAATGCCACATTCTCTGACCCCAAAATTCCAATTAAATTCCATCACTTTGGCTGGTTATGAATATAATGCTACATTTCCAAGATTTCTTTATCATCAATATGATTTGCAAAATGTGAATCTCTCTGACATCAAATTGAATGGAGAATTCCCAAATTGGTTGATAGAGAACAATACAAAATTGGAAAGACTTTATCTATCAAATAATTCTCTTTCTGGGCCTTTTTTATTGCCAATACATTCTCACATGAATTTAACAACATTAGATATCTCCATCAATTCCTTCAGTGGACAAATTCCTATTGAAGTTGGCGCATTTTTCCCGAGGCTAGAATATTTAAACATTTCCAGAAATGCTTTGAATGGTAGCATTCCCTCTTCTTTTGGAGACATGAGCTCATTGCAAATTTTGGATCTATCACACAATCAGTTGTCTGGTGAAATACCTGAACATTTCGGAGATATGAGCTTATTGATAAGTTTGGATCTATCACACAATCAGTTGTCTGGTGAAATACCTGAACATTTCGGAGATATGAGCTTATTGATAAGTTTGGATCTATCACACAATCAGTTGTCTGGTGAAATACCTGAGCACTTTGCCATTGGTTGTTTGTCACTGAAATATCTTGTGTTATCAAACAATAGTTTGGAAGGTCCTGTATTCTCCAAAATAATTAACTTGAAAAGCTTGGAGTCGTTATACCTGGATAGTAATAACTTCACTGGAAAGATCCTATAAATGTTGTCTAATTGTTTTTCACTATGTCGAGTGAGCTGTGAGCTATGTCCATGACTGTCAAGTATATATGCCAGTGAGTTGTGTAGTGATAAAAGTTCACGTGGGATATGAAAACAATTTCTGGTTCTTTTGAGATTGAAGGACAAAAAGTTAAACAGAGAGGTTTAAAGAAGTTAATTTTGCGAATTCCATGTGTTCTTTTGTGTTAAGAAGATATAAATTATAATATTACTTTTTACAATTGATAAACTGACCACAAAAAAAAAAAAAAAAAAATCAAAATTTGATGACATTATCCATGGTACAAAAACTTAGCCAACCAACCGAAATTTATTATTTTTAATAATGTTAATGATCAACAGGAAAAGCAAAGCACCCAACTCTCTAAAATGAAGCTCACTGCAACCTCTGCCATACTTATTTTAATCACTTTTTTCTTAGTCATTGGGTTGATATCAAACCAAGTTGATTTTAATAATGTGAATGTAATAACTTGGATTAAAAAAAAAACACAATCGATTAAAAAAAACAAGAGAGAAAACTAACCAAGTGTTTCACTCGCCTACCTTGAAGATAGTTCAGATTTGAAGTTGGTACAGGCAGCCAAGTTGTACATGCATCATTAGGCAACCAGGACTCTTTCGGGTTCATAAATTTGATCATCACCATCAATATCTATTTCAGCTTTGTTATGTTCAGCCCTGAAAATATCAAAGTCATGGCAAAACCAATCACCTTCAGGTACAGTAAAATTGACTATCATCATTTGTGCCGTGGCACACACTACACTTCACATGAGCATAAGGATCAAAAGGCCCAACCGTTGCATTTCCAAAATGATGATAACCCTGCAAAACTAAAATATATTTAAAAATATAGTACTTAGTACTTACATACAAAAAGAATATTTGGCATCTGAGGAAAAAGCAATATACTTTTAATGTCAAATTTGAATTAATTAAAGCCAAAATCAAGCATTACATCAAACTCTTCTTTGATGTGCAGAAAATAAAATTTCACAACTACAATTACCTTTAACCCTGCCAAAATTGATATAATATATAAACTGAATTTTTTCCAGGTTGAGCAGCTAACAAACCGAAACCAAGTGGTAGAAATATGCAACCACAGAAGAAGAAATACTTGTAAGACTCACACCCTCCCTTTTGTGAAGATCGATTCTAGAATTGTAGTAACCAAACCCTAGGGATCGAAAGAGAAGAACATACACTATTAATGAAAAACAGAGAATCATTCTTCTTACTTCATTCAATAGAAAAACAGCCTTTTTATATGTACAAAGATGGTGATCCAAGTGAAAAAGAATCTTGATAGTTGATTGTACAGAAAACTAACACAATAAAGGAAAAGATTGTTCGTTGGATCAACTGCATCTTCAGCACTATTTTTACTTACAACTGAACTCTTCCTTCTGAAGTCAGAACAACTAAAAGCGGGAGAATTTCAAACTGGCGGGATAACTTCTTTTTAACCAAAGTTTGCCAATTAACAGAGTACAAAAACAAAGGCTTCATTTCTTTAACATCAGTTCCCTTTTTACTAACAGCAGCGTTAGTCCTCTTTCGGATTTAATTTTGAGTGCAGCTTGCTCATGTCCTTAACGTTGTCCCTCAAGCAAACTCAAAATTGACTTAAGACTTAGTGAATGAAAGATACCAACACTTCCATCATCAAAAATTACCAGTACTTCAGTTTCTATCAAACATACTAATATCAACTCAGTAATACTTCAACCACATATTTAAAAAAAAATATATATATATATCCTTCAACTTCTCATAAAAAAACACCAACACTGCAGTAGCAATACCCATCAGGTTCACCAATACTTTTAACTTCTATCAAACATACCACAGAACTTCAATCTCCGTAATTCAATCCTTCAACTTCTTATCAAAAATACCAATATTGCAGTAGCAATTAAACACACGAATACTTCAACTTCTATCATCACACCACAAGACTTCAATCTTCTTATCAAACACACTAACACTGCATCAGTAATCACATATCAGACCCATCAATACTACATCAACAACACTTCAAGCATTTCAACACTACATCAGTAATCACATATCAGACCCATCAATACTACATCAACAACACTTCAAGCATTTCAACACTACATCAGTAATCACATATCAGACCCATCAATACTACATCAACAACACTTCAAGCATTTCAACACTACATTAGCAACACATATCAAACCCAACAATACTACATCAACAACACTGCAAGTGTTTCAACACTACATCAGCAACAATTCTTGTATCAACACACCAAATTCCTTACTTCAACTTCTTATTAATCATTAAACTTCTTGTCGTCCCTCAAAGCAAGTTCTGGATGACTGATAACATCGTCCCTCAGACTGAACTTGCATTTGAGGAGGACAAAGAAGAATCATCAGAATTAAAAGAAGAGGAAGTAGAAACACCTGCAACAGGAAGAATGGTGAGATGATCTCATAACCACTGAAACCGAGGACCAGAGAGTGGCTTAGTGAGAAGATCAGCAGTTTGAAACTCAGTATTGAACAATCAAACATTTAGAGGCAACCATTTCTCGCACAAAATGAACATCGATCTCTGTGTTTTGTGTGAGCATGGAAGATTGGATTAGAAGCTAGCGCACCAGCACTAGTGTTATCACACCAAAGTATGGGAGTGGCAGTGACAGAGATATTAAGTTCCTAAAACAGATTTTGCATCAATGCAACCTCAATAGAAGCCTGTGCAAGTGCCAGATATTCAGCTTCAATGGATGAGAGCGCAACAACATGTTTCTTGGAGCTCCATTAAACTAGATTGGAGCCAAGATATAAACAATAGCCACTAGTAGAACGACGATCGGAAATACTGGCCCAATCAGCATCCACATACCCTTCAAGCTTTAATTCTCCTCCAGATTGTAATGTCAGGCCATAATCAGCAGTACATATCAAACCCATCAATACTACATCAACAACACTGCAAGTGTTTCAACACTACATCGGCAACAATTCTTGTATCAACACGCCAAATTCCTCAATCATTAAACTTCTTACCTTTAAACAAATGAAAGACAAATTCAGTGCGATGTTGTTTCAATTTTCTTCATTTTTCACCAAGGATATCACCAGTAACGACTTTCTAAGATATGGCACTTATGCAATCCAATCTATCAGATGTTAATAGCTCAAGTAATTAATGCAGATAAACTTACATACTTGAAAATACATACCTGGATGCGTGAAGCAGTCCATAGATTTCCATTAACTATCTAAGCGTTTCATCACAACCACCAATTTGGCCTGACCACATGTATAGGAAATTCAGCAAGATATAAAAGCTTCAGATTCCACAAAACTATATTAATGTTTAAATATTTCCCGCTGAGTGAAAAATAATAGTATGGAGTACGCACCTAAATGCATGACAATAAAAGAAAATTATTATAATGACCTTCTAATTAAAAAAAAAAATTAATGAAAGCACCTGATACCATTTGATTTGAAAATCTCCTATGCTTAAAATATATCTATTGCTCTTAACTTTGAAATTTACCAATAACAATCTAGCCACAAATGTTGTTCTAATTCATTTGGAATGCTACTACTGTTATTACAAATTTAATTAGTATCTCACCTCTTTTTTACTACTCACCACAGACAAAAACTTCCATACAAACTGAACTCTTGAATCCTGAGAGCTATCTCAAAATAAGCAAAACTGGAGCACTCACCATAATCCTGTCTTATGTATCATAATCTATAGTATCTAATTTATTTTTTCTACTACTCAGCATAGAAGAAGAGCTCAATTACAAACTGACCCCTAACAGCACTCTCAAGATACTTAAAACTGAAGAAACAACTCATATCAGAATTTTGTCCTATGTAACAAAGCAAAAAGACAGCAGCACCATATTTGTCAGATGTAATCCTAAACTAAACAGATAAAAAATCTTAATTAATATTTGAAGTACATGATATCAAATATTTTTTCACCATACATGACAGAAAAAGAATCAAAACAATCCAATTCAAAAACTTAAAAAATATCCCATCCAGACTAATTAAGATAAGCTAATCCAATTCAAAAAACTCATCCCGAGTAAGTTAAGATAAGCTGATGCAATTCTAAAAGAAAAATCAAGTGTAAGCACATCAAAAGACTCACCTTCTATTTACACAGAAAGAAGTTTACAAGCACAACGGTTCTAGTCACTTCTCATGAAAGCATCAATCCCACAATGAGTCGAAGGCATATAAATTTTTAGCACAAAAGCATGACAAATAAATCCTACAGTAGCAACAGGTTACAAATTCTGAAAACATTTCATCATTATTTATCTAACAAATCAATTCTACAGAAAATCTTTGAAGAGCACCATAAGTGCATATAAAAAAAGCTGGGTTAATTATTCATTATATAAAAATAAAGAAACAAAACTACTGTAGCAAAGTAATTATAAATTATCAAGAACATCATTCATTGTATAAAAAAAAAGAATCAGATGTTCATAATTAATCAGAAACAATGGGATTGGATTCGGATCAGAAAATATTATATTCTTATTTAGAAGCAATACAATTTCAATGGCGTAGAATATGTTAATTGCTTCTATTACAATCAAAACTCCACAGTTAAAGCTAACAACTATAAGGTCAAGAACACTTACCCATAACCAACAAATAACAATCGTACCTTAACATTTCCAGCTTCTTTGATCGCCTCCTTAAGCTTCAGCTGCAAAAAATAAGTTGTGGCTCCAGAAATGAACCCGAGAGATGGTGCAAATTACAACATCAAATTTTTTCACTGCTTCCACTAGGCTCTTATGATCAGAATAGCCGCTTCCTTTTTGAACAATAACAGCATCTGAAGCTTTTCGATGTCAAGTCCGAACGTCCGATCTCTGGACGCTGAAGACCTAAAAGAAAGGGAAGGAGACAACGGCAAAGGAGCTCGGGGACGACGGGGAAGAGAAGGAATCTAGGGGATGCAATAAATCTAAATGAAATAAAATGATGTTAGGGCTTTCAAAACTGGGGAAAAGGGGTGAACTGTTGAATGACTTATGTTGTAGATTTGGGAATATTGTACTCTAAGTCAGCCCTTCATAGTTTCCAAAACATACAATATATACCCGACACAATATCATGTAACTCCCCTTATGTTGAACGTCTTTTATTTAAACCTTTCATAATCGAGTTTTTAATTTAAATAATTAATATACCATTTTTTTTAATTAAATTATCAACATAGCATTCAAATTACTAAAAATTATTCAACATATTTTTTTATACATATATAAAACATCATATTATATTGTAAGATAATCAATTATCTGCCTTTCCTTTCATATCTTACTGAAACCACAATCTAGTGTTTTACTAAATAATATTATTGCTAAATAAGATTATTTTAGATTTTTTATTCATCATGTGATTATTTTAGTCTTTTTTATATCTTTGACCCAAACATTAACAATATGCAGCAAGAAATGATGAATAATTTGGTAATCTTATGCGTGACTATATTATTAAAATCATCAACAAATTTCTTAATCTCGAATGAATAAGTTTTTATGAGATTGCTGAAGGGGACTTTTATCCTAAACCTCTTGTATTAATTAATGTTATTATTAGTTATTAGAACTTTCAATTAGAAAATACCTAACAATAAAAATTGCGATACTTATTTAACCCCCCGATGTTTTCAAAATATACAAGCCGCTAAAGAATTCTGTTAGCAAATGGTGGAGAGAGGAGGTTTGAGAGAATTTTTGAAATATGAGAGGAGGTTAGGGATGCTATTTAAAAAAAAAAAATTACACTATACTCTATTGCTAGAGTTGATTGGAAGCGAGTCCAACGCTAGAGTGACTTTCACTATCTATTAGAGTGAAGTTACTAAGCCAATTAAAAAGTGTTCAGATTTTAATTTAACCCCTAGAAAAGGGTTTTTAAAGTAATTATCATATAGTTTTAAGACTTTATTAAGTATCATATTATTTTGTGTAGTCTTTGGACATTTGGTACCAAGTTTCGAACCGTTGGGGTATCAAGTTGTGTATTCTCTTCTTTTCATTCTTGAATGTGGCTTTTTGTGAACCATAGTAAATTATCTTATCATTTATGTGATTGGTGATTTATTACCCATAAATACAATTATTTACTAATATTAAAAGACATAAAGACCCATATACTAATATCTATAGAAAATATGTTAAAAAAATAAATTACTGAAAAAAAAAAATGAGGCAATTATATTAACATTGACTCAAAGTCTCCTCAAACAAAGATAAAATGTGCTTGGAATAAAAATTAAAGACAGCATTTATCCATAGTTGACTTGGGATGGTAATGTAACATTGACTTGGAAAATAGCAACTGGTCAATTATTGAATACTGTTAACACAAATTGCCCTAATAATTAAGGTAAGCATTAATCTTTATACTTACATTTATTAATCGTTTAAATAATTGACCTAATATTTACTAATTTATCCTTCTATTTATTATTATAATGATATAAATAGCAATTATGTCATTATAAAATTATTTTATTGTAGTAATTACTATATTAATTGACATTAATTATGGTTCTAGTATTAAACTACTTTATCTTAGGAATCATTTAATTAATTGACCTAATAATTAAGGTAAGTATTAATTACCTTATTTATGATTATATTTTTTAAACATTAATTATAAGTTAATATTATAAATTTAATAGAAATATACACATAATTATCTTAATATATAAATATATAAAAATAAAAAATAAAATAATAATTACCCGCGAGTGTCGACCGTCAGTGACCGACGCTAGAAACTAACAAAGTATCCCAAGAGTGTATGATGACACTATTGATACCAAATGTTGCTCTCAAAGCTATCTATTGTATTATGTAAGAATAATTAGCAATTAAATTATGTTTTGGCCGCAGGAGCTTGGAGGAGAAGAAACTAAGGGTCGTCGTTTCTCTCTCCTGTTGTTGTGGCCAAACAGGCAAACAGTACATATTCTTTTAATATATTTAATTATGAAATATAATAAAAAGATTTTTAGATTTGTTTGTATTATAATGGTAAATTGGGAACTTCAAGGTTTAAGTGTTTGATATGAATTTTTTTAGATTGGAATGGTTTTTTATATTTTAAATTCAATCAATTGGACTTGTATGCTTATGTGATCAAAATATTGGAAAAGATCCCCAAAAATATTAAAGTTGGAATTTTACTTTTACTTATTGATTTATTTTTTCAATAGTTCTATAATAACTTTGTGTTACATTATATGATAATATTCATGGAATCAATTTATACAGTTGAAAATGTTTGAGTATTTGTAGGTTGAGTAACTTGGAGGGACTATCTTTAGGAGTCAACAAATTCAACAATAACATCATATTATCTCTAACTGGTGTGTCCTTATTAAAATATTTGGATCTACAACTGAATAATTTAAATGGGATTATTAATATTCAAGGTAATTAGCTATCTTCTCATTCTCATAATTTCAACAATTTTTTTTTTCCACAATATAATAGGGCTTTTTAAATTAAATATATGAAACAGTTTAATTTTGCTTTGCTTTTTGCAACACCCACCTCATAAAACCCCTAATTTCACAATCCTTTTTACCCTTTTCATTAATTCTATTGAATTTTAATCCCAAAATTCAAATCTTTTCATTCATTTTCAAGTGATGGAGAATTGATTACTGAATTTCAAGTTGAAGGGGCGGGTAGGTTTCGCATCTTAGAGCCAGATCCTTTACTGGGTTTCGAAGGAGGATCGAGAAGCCTTTACTGGACTTAGTAATGGTGGTTATAGTGGGGATTTTAAATTGGAGAAATACATGAAAAAGTCTTTTGCAAAAATTTTCTAAACATATTTTATTTATGAAAAATTAATTAAAAATATTATTCAACTATTTGATGAAAAGCTATACTAGTCTTACAAAGACAAAAACAAAGAGGGCATATAAAAACAATTCCCACCCTTCATCTTCATGATTTTTTTTTTCTCTCTCTCTCTCTCCCTCTTTTTCAATTTTTTCTTTATTTTTTCCTTCTTGCTGATGTCACTTTGTATTATCTTTGTAAGGATATCATTTTTGTTTGATGAAAGTCTCCATTCTGTTATTAACCCAATTGATCAAATAATTGCTTACTATTTTATTAAACACTATGTTTTGGTTTATACACATAAATATAAATATGTTTATATCCTGTGAATGTTATTGACAGGGGTGATCGAGTTTAGGTACCATGAGATTTTTGGAGGAATTGAAACCGGTCGGTTCTTGAAATTAAGAACCAAAATAGGAACCAACCGATTCCGGTTCTGATTCTAGGTACCCTGGATAATTTTAGTGGTCCCTGTAACTTTACAAAATGACAAAAAAACCTAAAAAATTTACAAATACACCCCCATTTGTTTAAATATTCTATAACAATATAATTTTTTTCCTTATTGATTAATTTCAATATTTCAAATAATTTTAATATATAGTGTAAGACTATATATTAAAATTATTCATAGCTTCTTCATATTCAAAATCCAAAATCCAAAATGTTCACTAGTTATCAGAGGTGGTAGGCCATGGCCCACTCTCAATCTTTTTTTTTTTAAATACTAATATGTACAATTTATAGATTTTGGCCCACACTAACAAAAATATTAATGTGTAATTAGTGTTTATTTTGGCTCACTCTAATAGAAATTTCTGGATCTACTACTGCCAATTGTGTATAAAGTCTAGGGGTAAAATTCATTAAAACCCCCTAACGTTGTATACTAGTTTGTATAAACCCCGGTTCTTTTCCCGGTTCCTTGCAGGGTACCTTGTTACTAGTTCCTTGCAGGGTACCCTATTATCTGTTCCTAGCAGGGTACCTTATTCCAGGTTTCGATTCTGGTTTCCGGTTCCTAGAATGAAGGAACCGGAACTGGAACCGAGGGTCTCGATTCCTATTTTTTATAACTAGAACCTACCCCTGTGAGGGCTGGTTCCCGTTCCTACCCGAAACCGAGACCTCGGGTTCTTGTCGGTTCCGAGTAGAACCTATTTTCATGCTCAGCCCTAATTGAAACAATGCTTTTAGACATGAATAATGCATCAAGAAATTATAGATATTGAATACAAAGTTTTATATTCATTATTTTATTCAAAATTTAAAATCTTCTGAATAAATTTCCAAGAAACAGCACGCACATATTCATAGAGAAAATCAATTTTGTGATGAAAATTCAACTTCTGGTTGTTTAGAGATTTAAAGTTGTTAAATTTGTGAAGTTAGTTTCCCTCATAACTACTTGCCCTAAAAGTTATAAATTGCACAGTCCCTAATTCTAATTTGGATTCATCAAAGGAATTTCAATTGAGCAAAAAAAAAAATAATAATAATAATAATAATTAATTTAATTAATAGATTCATACTTTTTTTTTTCTCAAGGTCAGGTCTGGTAGTTTTTGCCTTTGGGGACTAAAGTATCACTTCTTGAAAGATTGGGATTAAGAAGAATGCACAACATTAAGGACGAATATTAGACTCCATATATCTCTTTTCAGGTGGCAAACTATTATTGGTTCTGATATTTGAACTCATCCTACAACACTAGTACTTATCCCACCAGATTACTCATATAAAATGAAAAATTCATATTTCGCACCTTTCATCAAACTTTTAGATCCACCGTAAACTGCTGAAACTCCCCGTCGCGCCGTCACAAGCTTTTCCGGTGACAAGGACACCGTCAGGCAATTGTGTATATTTCTTCTTCTTCTTCTTGTTATTTTTATTTTATTAGTGTTCTTTTAAAATTTGTTGATATTTGTAAAATGCAAATCTCGTTTTTTATTTTTTATTTAATTTCATTCTTCGAATGAAAATTTTGCATGTTATTTGCCTACTTAAATTCTGCATGTTATTTTGACTAGAAATTTCCGCTAAATTTTGCTTAATTAATGTACGACAGGCTTTGATCTTATTGACTATTTTGTTTTTATTACAGATTTTGAGAGATCGGCTTTAGATCTTGAGTGTTGAGAATAAAGTGCAATGTGAGGAGATTGAATTAGGAGATAAAGGTGATGACTCCATTCTGACTTCTTTGTTTGGAGTGATTAAACGATGTTTTGTTCATAGGATTAACAGGGAAGTGTATGAGAATGTGGCTGGGAACTTGGTTTTGAGGAGATTTTCGGGATTAGTTTTAATGGTCTTTTTTTGGCTGCCAAAGGAGGTTGCTTCATCATTTATAGTGCTTGAATCATCTTTGGTCAGAGACTCTGTTGTTATAAAATCTTCTAGGAAGTTAATTCAGGGAATAAAGGTCAATAGTTTGGTTCTGCAGAAAGCGGGCTCGGTTGTGTCATCAACTTCAAGGAGGTTTTATCTTACTAATGGTGTTGAGTCACAGATGGTGAGATTGTTATCTTTAGATGTGCATTTGTTAGGGTTGAGATTGAGGCCTCCCAATTCTAATTTGGATTCGTCAAAGGAGTTTCAGTTACGACACAGTTATTTGATTCCATTTTTTGCACAGCCCATTTATCCATTACTCTTGGTTTTGCATGATATATTTGCCGATCTCCCATCAATGTTAAGAGCTCTTACCCTTATATAAAAGATGCTTTTTGATGTGAACAAATGAGAAGTTGTGGATACTCAAGTTATTTTTTAAGTTTATACCTTTCAAATTGCAGTTGAGGGGTTGAGAATCACTCTTAACAATGCTGGTCGGCTACCTATCAATAAATTAAGGGATTCTAACTCATCTAATATTGATTTTTCTGAGCTTCCACTTGAGGATGAATCACAAGCACTCCTTGCACAGTCTCTTCAAAGTCAAGCTAAGAAGTTCAAGACTATGGTAGCAGTAGTGCATGCTAGTTACTTAGCTGGGCTTTCGGAACATTGGAATACTCCTATTCCTGATAAGGTCAAAGATTTGATTGGAGAGTCAGTTACAAGCTGCAAAGATGATGGGGATATTTCAAATCACATGGATAAGAAGCGTTCATTATCTAATAAACCTGTCATGGCTGTGGGTGCTGGAGCAACTGTTGTTTTAGGAGCTTCATCTCTCGCTAAACTTCTTCCTGCATCAACCTTCATAAAGGTTGCAAGGTTTAAAGCTTGTGTTTCACTTAAGTTTTTCTTACCCAATTCCAAAAAACAATGGTGATAGCTTTAGGCAAGACTCGAGTTTTTGCCCCAGGACTAGCAACTTCTATCTTGAAGGCAGTAACTTCTCCTGAGAAAATTCGGGGCAGGGCCCACCATGTTGTAGCATCTGTTAAGAAGATCAGTTTTCAACAATTAGAACAACATTTTATGAAATAGTGAGAAAAAGGCGGGTATGACCAATCAGTGTCCTACCATGGGCTACATTTGCGGGTAGTATTGTAACTTGTGCTGATTGCTTGTGTATGGAGATGGGATTAAGTGTTGCTGAATCTTTGCCCATAGCTCCTTCAATTCCCAATTCAGAGCTTGGGATTCAATATCTACGTGAACCATCTTAGAAAATGAATCAGATAGATTGAATAAAGTAAGACTTAAATTATTTTCTTATCAATGTATAGTATTTATAGTTCTACTCATTGATTATTTTAAAAAGTTTCATAAATTAAAGATGAGAGATTCTTATGCATAATTTGAGTCTGGGCAGCATTGATTGTATCATCATGGGTGTTTAAGTTCTAATCATAGAGTTCTTTTGGTGCACCAATGAGTACTCCAATGTTTTTAGACTATAATATAAGTCTTGAGATGGATGTGGTTCTTAATCCTTACTTGTCTACTTCCTTCTCTTTTGCAATATCCTGATTTACTGTCTTGAAGCATAATTTTAGTTTTTCATTTCAAGAATCTTTAAATTCTTAAAGTTACCTGTCTACCATATTACTGTTGCTTGGTTTAGCACTTTGTGGGCTTAGTGCAGTTTTTCTTAATCCCATAATTTTGTTATTATTACTTATTTAGTTAGTGAATAATAACGTTTACTTTATCTGAGATGAAGTAATATAAACTACTTTTTGTATTCCGTATGATTGGAAATCGTATCTGTATTAATTTCTTCTGAGAAAATCTGTTAATTTATGGCTGCCTGCCTTACCATTTCTCATGATTCTCATCATAATTTAATTGAGTTGAATTGTTATAGAACTATTTTTTTCACTGAATTCGATATATAGAACAATGCAATTTAATTTCTAAAAGTTATTCTGATAGAGTTGTAGTGTTGATGTTAATGTTTTCTTATTGTTGAATATTGGGCTTGGATCCTAATTGGATATCAGATGGCCGTATATATGATAATTGCTTTAGATAATCTCCCATCTCTACAATTGAAGTGGAGAGGGGACCAAGTTATTCTTAGATAATTAATGTGATTATCACTTTAAATATTTTGGTAATGTAAATTGCTACACTAATAACATTTTATGTTATATTAATATATTTAACTGGTTTAAACATTTGTAATATTCTATATTATAAAATATTGTTTCTAATAATGTTATCGATCTATTTATTGTCATCATGTTGAGAAAGTTTGTTGAAATTTATTTTTTCCCTTGCACGGTGATGTTCATTTTGAGAATGTTTGATTTTGCAATGTTTTTCTTAAGGAATGGATATATTTGTTGATCTTTATATGCCCCTAGTGTGTCGATTGTTCAAGTTTGGAATGTTTGATTTTGTATTTTTCTTGCTCATGAACAGCAATTTTGTTGAATTTATAGATGAGGTTGTGTGCGGATTTTTAATGTTCAGAATGTTTTATTTTGTATTTATTTTGTATTGCTTTTGTTAATGAGTGATAGTTTAATTTGGTGAAATTTATATGTGCTCGTGTGCAGATTGTTCATTATGTGATTGCTTGATATTGCTTTGTTTTGGTTAACAAATGGCAACTTTGTCGAAATTTATTTGTGGGTAAGTTTGACATTTTATTCTGCTAGCAGAGGATGGTTTGTAGAGTAAGTTGTCAAGAAATTTGATGAGAATTATTCGTAGTCAATTTGGAGCCTCACGGCAACGGTTATCATCGGAGAGAGGTAACTTTGGTTTATGTTATGTTCACACGAGTGTAGTTTGTATTTGGTGTTAATTGTTCATGGTGTTGCAGCTGTGACAAATGAAGAATGCATTTGGTATTGGTTTGGTCAAAGTGATGAGATGAACCGACTCTAAACGTCTTTATGGGATATGTTTTGTTAGCTAACCTAGTTGTTGTTTGTTGTGATTTTCTTAATTGATTGCCCTAATCTTTAAATCTACTTGGAATTTCAGTAAGGGGGGTAGAACAGAGCAAATACTTTGGCTTGCAGATATGAAAAATGAAACTTCTTTATGTCAACAGGTCCGCTGATTGAATTAGCAGCCAAGTTGAAAACCCATTATATTTAGTATATCAAAAGCACTGACGAGAAATCACTTGGCTGCTCATTCCCATTTTTGAAAGAGTTAACCTTGGATGGTTGCTCTTCTCTCCATAAAAGCCTTTTGCAAAGCATTGGAGCTTTCACTTCGCTAAAAATCTTTTAAAGTGTATTTGATTCAAAGCTTATGAAAATAATTGTCCCAAATATAAGGTAACTTCTGTAGCTTTATTTAATGTTGTTACTCGTTTCAAAGAGAGTTATTACGCAATTTTTCCAAATTGGAAGACTTGTTCCTGGATTCCAATTAAATTCCTTCGTGTTGGGAGGTTATGGAGATGGTGGCACATTTCCGAAATTTCTTTATCATCAATATGACTTTCATGAAGTTGATCTTTCTCACATTGGTTTGGAGGGAGGATTTCCAAATTGGTTGTTAGAGAACAACACAAAAATAGAAACACTTCTTCTAGTCAAAAACTCTCTTTGTGGACCTTTCCAATTGCCAATTCATCCTCACCAACATTTAACAAGTTTAGATATCTCAGTCAATATCTTCTATGGTCACATTCCAATATAGATTGGGGTAAATCTACCGAGGTTAATATCTTTAAACATTTCTAGAAATGCGTTTAACGGTAGCATTCCATCTTCCATTGGTGACATGAGCTCATTGGAAAGTCTAGACTTTTCCAATAATAATTTTTCTGGTGAAATACCTGAACATTTGGCCATGGGTTGCTTCTCATTGCAGTTGCTAGCGTTTATCAAACAACAGTCTGGAAGGTCACTTATTCACTGAAAAATTTTAATCTGACAAACTTGATGAGGTTACAATTGGATAACAATAACTTGACTGGAAATATCCCAGTAAGTTTTTCTAATTGCTCTTTGGAAGGATTGCATCTTGGCGATAGCCATTTTAGTGGTAAAGTCCCAGGGTGGTTGGGAAACATGGCAGAATTGGTAGATTTTATAATGCCCAGTAACTATCTTGAAGGTCCAATTCCAATGGAGTTTTGTAAACTTCATTTTGTTGAAATTTTGGACCTTTAAGAAACTATAGTATCGAGGTATTTATCATCTTGTTTACAACCTTTTAAAAACCAACAGGTTCATCTGTGAAGAAATAAACTACAAGGACAACTCAATGATACGTTTTATTATAGCCTTTCTTTGGAGACATTAGATCTTAGTTGTAATTTTTTCACTGGTAACCTTTCAAACTGGATTGGCAGGCTTTTTCAATTACGTTACTTCATCTTGACGAAGAATAGTTTGGAAGGTGAACTGCCTCTGCAATTGTGCGAGTTAGACCAATTACGTCTTATGGATCTTTCTCATAACAATTTTACAGGCTTTATTCTTCCTTGTTTAAACATGAGTGAATGATATTATGATGCTGCAACTCTTAACTTCTGGTTTTCTTGATCAAGTTCCTGCTTACAGTCCTTTGCCTGCATTTGCTTATTCTCAAATTGGTCTTCCAAGTATTAAGGAAGAAACTATAGATTTCACAATGAAGCATAATACATTCTCCTACAATGGGATAATTCTCATATTAATTTCTGGAATTGATCTTTCTAGCAGTAAACTGATAGGTGAAATTCCTCGTTAGATAGGAAATCTTACAATGGTCATCTGTTTAAACTTATCGTATAACAATTTGACGGGTCCAATTCCTTTAGAATTTTCAAACCTCATGGTAATTGAGATCTTGGATCTTTCCTACAACAACTTGAATGATAAAATCCCTCCTAAGCTTAATGAGCTATGTTTTTTGGGTGTTTTTACAATAGCACACAACTTCTTATTAGGTAAGATACCTAGAGGTTAGCAGCTTGATACATTTCAGAGATGTTATTTGGGTGCTTTGCGGAGTGCAACTGTCAAAAATGTGCAAAGAAATTGAATTACCACCAACTTCAGTAATGACCATGAAGATATGTAGTAACTTCATTGACAAGGGCATGTTTTATATTAGTTTTACAGTGTCTTAATAATTATGCTCTTGGGGTTTTTTTTTGGTCCTGTATGTAAATCCTCATTGGCAGCAAGTATGGTTTCGTCTGGTCGAAAAGTGGATTAGTTCCTCCTATTATTTCATTGTTGACTATTTCCTTTGACAAATGGTGATCAAAATATATCCTTGCATTATATTTACCCTTAATTTTCTATTTTAATTCGAATCATTCTGTAAGCGTATTTCCAACACTTCTTCAATTAAATTTATGATAAATCTCTTTAGTACTATATATGTTAATTAGAAAACATGTCAATATGATATCTGAAACGATAATTTCCTAGTTCATGTAAAATTCACTATTGATATTTATCTTTCTTTGTAACTTCACATTTTAAATAATTTTTGTTTTTTATTTATAAATAAGAAGTATTGAGACACAAAACAATTGATTTAATTTTACAAACGAATTTTAGAAATAATCTTTGAAAAGAGTGAAAAAAAGAGGTTTAAATTAGTTACTCTTTTGCGAATTCCATAATAAAAGTTTTGTTAATATTATCGTATTCTTTTGTGCAAAAAAGATATAATAGTACTTTTTGCAGCTGATAAACTGAAGAAAATCAAAATATGATGAATTATCCATGGTATAAAAACTTAGCCAATCAACAGGAATTTATTATTTCTAATAATGTTAATGATCAATTTATTGCTCTTTGTTACATAATATTCAAATATTAAACCACACAATGATTTGAATCCACTTCTATACTACTGGACTCATCTTGGCTTATTCTCAAATAAAACATTACTTCAAATAGATACTCACCTTTGAACAACTTTCTTTCTTGGAAAAGCAAAGCACCCAGCTCTATACAATGAAGCTCACTGCAACCTCTGCCATGCTTATTTTAATTATTTATTCAAAATCATTGGGTTGACATCAAACCAAGTTGATTTTGATAATCTGTATGTAATAACTTGGATTTAAAGAAAAACATAACCGATTACAAAAATAGGAGAGAAAACTAACCAAGTGTTTCACTTGCCAATCTTGAAGATGGTTCAGATTTGAAATTGGTACAAGAAGCCAAGTTGCTCATGCATCATTAGGCAGTAGGGACCTTGTTGCGGGTTCATAAATTTGATCATCACCATCAGTATCTATTTCAACATTGTTATGTTCAACCCTGAAAATATCATAGTCATGGCAAAACCAATCACCTTCAAGTACAGTAAAATAGACTATCATCATTGGTGCCCTGTGACACACTACACTACACATGAGCATAAGGATCAAAAGGCCCAACTGTTGCATTTCCTAAATGATGGTAAACCTACAAAACTAAAATATATTTAAAAATACGGTACTTACTGACAAAAAATTTTTAGCATCCGAGGAAAAAACGATACACTTTTAATGTCAAATTTTGATTAATTAACGTCAAAATCAAGCATTGCGTCAAACTCTTCTTTGATGTCTAGAAAATAGAATTTGGCAACTACAATTACCTTTAACCATGCCAAAATTGATATGATATACAAACTGAATTGTTTCCAGGTTGAACAGTTAAAAAAACCAAACCAAATTGTAGAATATGCAACCACAGAAGACTCATACCCTCCCTTTAAACAAATAAAAGACAAATTCAGTGTAATGTTGTTTCAATTTTTCTTAATTTTTCACCAAGGATTTCACTAGTTAGGACCTTCTAAGATATGGAACTTATGCAATCAAATTTATCAGATATTAATTGCTCAAGTAATGAATGCAGATAAAATTACATACTTGAAAATATATACCCACATATGTTGTTCCAATTCATTTGGAATGCTACTTCTGTTATTACAAGTTTAATTAGTATGTCACCTCTTTTTTACTACTCACCACAGAAGAAGGCTTCCATACAAACTGAACTCTTGAGTCCTAAGAGTTGTCTCAAAATAAGCAAAACTGGAGCACTCACCAGCTATCACCGGATCAACCTCAGTCCACATGCCTTTGGAAGCAATATATATATATATATATATATATATTTAGTTGCTATAATTTGTAGGTTCCAGTTCAAAGAGATGTTTAGCAGCAGCCTCACTATACTCACATTATTGTGAACTCTATAAAAACCAAGCAAAGCTCCCCAAACACAAATGTTTGGCTCGAAAGGCTTTCACTCAATCATGTTCTATGCCTCTTCTAGCCTTCCAACACAACCAAAAAGGGTCACCATACAAGCATAATGCTCCATCCTTGCTTCAATACCATACTCTTTACACATGCTATCAAAAAATTTGCAGCCTTTGTCAGCTAGGCCAGCCTGGCTGTAAGTAGATAATACAGAATTGAAGATAATAAAACAAGGCTTTTGTCCACTCCTTTGTATCAAATGAAAAATCTCTATAGCTTCTTCAACCTTTCCATGGATAGCATATCCACACATTATAGCGTTCCAACAAACCAAGTTTTTGGATGACATCATATCAAAACAAAGTCATGACATTTGAATCCTTCCACACTTTGCATACATATCACTTAGTGTCGCAGACACGTAAACATCATCAAATATTCCTCTTCTGATAGAAAAGCAATGAGTTGCCTTCCCGATCATCAATGCTGCAACACTTCCACAGGCTGATAGCAAGCTAGGTATTGTAACATTGTTTGGCATCATCCCCACTATCTGCATCTCTCTAAAAAGTTCCAATGCCTTAATACCTTTCCATTTTGTGAAAAACCAGCAACCATTGACGTCCAAGACACAACATTTAATTCCATTTTTTGGCTCTCGAATTGCCTAAAGACCTCCAATGCATTGTCAACAAGACCATTTCCTACAGAGACCTGTAACAAAAGCATTGCAATCACTTACATCCAAATTTTCCATTTCATGAAACACTTTGGACATCTTCCATGTACACCCAGACTTTCTGTACATATCAACAAGTGAACTACTAACGCACTTGTTCTCCAATAAACCTCCTTAATCATAAAACCATGAATCTGAATCCCAAGTTTGCGATTCCCCAAGTCACCCATAGCGGAAAGAACAATAGACAACACTGTGCTGCTCAAGCGTAAATCCTTCCAAATGCATCCTTTGAAACAAAAGAACTGCCTCTTCATAATGTCCACTATGATTAAACCCTGCAATCATACCATTCCAAGACAACACATTGGGTTCCACTCTCGTTAATCAGTTTTTTGGCTACATCCACGCACCCTTGTCACTCATAAACCGCAAGCAGAGCAGTAAAAGTTTTCACATCCGGTTGGGCTAATCTGTCAAACACTTTGTGAGCATCCCCAATGTTCTGACATTTAATGTACATACGAATCAAAGAAGACTGAAAAAACGAATCTAAATTAAACTTGTACGCAAACAACATATGAATCACATTGTCATCGAAGTCTTGGTAATTTACATATTGAGACAGAAGCTCTATTGTGAGATCTACGTCATTAAAGACACCAATTTGGAGGATGTGAGCATGCGCTTGCCTTGTCTGTGATAGAGATGAATTGAGTGAGTTGAGGGTATGAAAGGCGTTGAATGTTTTCTAAAAGGAGCATTATGCTTGCATGGTTGCCCTTCTAGGTCATGTTGGCAGGCTAGAAGAGGCATATAACATAATTGAACGAATGCCTTTCGAGGAGCCAAAAGCAAAGCTCTTGTAGAGTTCACGGTCATGTGAGTATAGTTGAGGCTGCTATTAAGCATCAGTTCGAACTCAAGGTGAGGTCAGGTAGTTTTGGGGACTAATGGAATATAGACTCCAAATATCTCTTCCCACGTGGCAGACAAGTAATGGTTTTCATATTGGAACTATCCTACAAGAATAGTCTTTACCACACCAGATTACTCATATAAGGCCAACATTCATTATTCGCATTCATCAAGAATAGTCCTACCTCCTAAGTCCTTACCACACCGGATCCACCAAAAACCTTCTCTCAAACTTCCCGTCGCGCCATTGAAATGGACACCGTCAGGCCGTTATGTATTTTTCTATTTTTTTTTTATTTTCTTTCATTCTTCGAATGAAAATTTTGCATGTTGTTTAAATATTAAATACTTCTATTTTGTCAGATACACTTTTTTGAATAGAAATTTTTACTCGTTATTTCTTAATGAAGGTGGGATAAGCTTTGATCTTGTTGATTATTTTGTTTGTTACAGATTTTGGTGATGTTAATGTAATTTTAATGGCAATTGGATTGGTTTCAAATCTGCAAAATGTGTGGCCATTTTCATTATTAAAATCTGATGACTTGAGAGATTCTGATGAGTTAGCTCGTAGGCTTGGCATACCGGAACACACGAAAATGTTTGTTTTCTCAATTAGAGAACCTGAATCAAAATTGTGGTGTATATACTTTGTGCCCAGAATTAATCGGAGTGATCGGCTTTAGGTGTTCAGAATAAAGCGCAGTGTGAGGAGATTGAATTAGGAGATAAAGGTGATGACTCGGTTCCTACTTCTTTGTTTGAAGTGATTAAACGATGTTTTGTTGATAGGATTGGTAGGAAAGCATATGAGAATGTGCCTGGGAACTTGATTGTGAAGGAGCTTTTTGGGATTGGTTTTAATGGTCCTTTTTTAGGAGGTTGGTTGATTGTCTATAGTGCGTGAATCATCTATGGGTAGAGACCCTGTTGTGGATAAATCTTTTGGGGAAGTTAATTAGGGGATAAAGGTCAATGTTTGGTAAGTAGTTTGGTTCCACAGAAAGTGGGCTCAGTTGTCTCATTGATTCAAGGAGCTTTATCTTACTAATGATGTTGAGTCACTGATGGCGAGATTGTTATCTTCAGATATGGATGTGTTTGGGTTGAGATTGAGGCCTCCCAATTCTAATTTGGATTTGTCATGAGATGCGGTTATTTGATTATGTCATTTGCACAATCCATTCATCCATTACTCTTGGATTTGCGTGATATAATTGCTGATCTCCCATCAATGTCAAGAGCTCTTGCCCTTGCACAAAAGATGTTTTTGATGTGAACAGAGGGGAAGTTGTGGATACTTAAGTTATTTCTAAAGTTTACACCTTTCGAATTGTAGTTGAGGGGTTGAGAATCGCTCTTAACAATGTCTCTCCGCTGCCTATCAATACATTAGGGATTCTAACTGATCTAATATTGATTTTTCTAAGATTCCATTGAGGATAAATAGCAATCATTCTTTGTACATTCTCTGCAAAGTGAAGCTAAGAAATTCAAGACTGTGGTAGCAGTAGTGGATACTAGTTACTTAGGTGGGCTTCAGAAACATTGGAATACTCCTATTCCTGATAAGGTCAAACATTTGATTGGGGAGTCTGTTACAAGCTATGAAGATGATAGGGAAACCTCAAATCACATGAATAAGAAACGTTTATTTTCTAATAAACCTGTCGTGGCTGTGGGTGTTGGAGCAGCTACTGTTTTAAGAGCTTCATCTCTCACTAAACTTCTTCGTGCATCAACCTTCATGAAGGTTGTAACGTTTAAATTTCCTGTTTTGCTTAAGCTTTTTCTAATCCAAGCCTAGAAAGCAATGGCGATAGCTTTAGGAACTTCTGGATCAAATACATCTGTCTTAAATGCAGTAACTTGCTGTGAAAATTCAGGCAGTGGCCCATGGTGTCATAGCCTCTTTCGAGAAGACCAGTTCTTCAACCATGAGAAAAGAATTTTATGAAATAATGAGAAAAAGGCAGGTACGAACAATCGATGTCCAACCATGGGCAACAAACTTGCGCAAGATTGCTTGTGTATGGAGATGGGATTGAATGTGTTGCTAAATCTTTGCCTGTAGCTCCTTCAATTGCCAATTTGGGGTGTGGATTCAGTATCTACATGAGGCATGCCAGAAAGTGAAGCAGACAGATGGCATTAGGATTCAACAATCTATAGAATCACTGACGTACAGGTTGAAGAAAGTATAGATTGAATAAAGTAAGAATTAAACTTTTCTCTTATAAATGTGTAGCATTTATAGTTCTACTCATTGATGATTTCAAAAAGTTTCATAGTTGATGATCAGAGATTCATATGTACAAATGAAATCTAGGCAAGATTAATTGTATTATCATGGGTGTTTAAGTTCTAATCATAGAGTTTTTTCAAAATTCTAATTAAAGCTTTTTCTGTGTACTTTCTTAACTTCTTTTCTCCAACTTTCGTACTCTGTTTGACAAAACTATATGCATATCTTGCTTCTTGTTATATATAATATGTTTATATATATTTTGCAAAAATAATTTTCTGTTAGTGAGGAAATTTACTTTATTGAGTTCAAAGTTCAAGTGTTTGAATGGATTTAAAAATAGTCATAAAGAGATCGTTGTATTAGGAAATTTTGGATTTCAAGCACTGTAATGCTACTTTATGGCTTTGTTATCTTTCCCTTGTTGCTTGAATTACAGTTCAGCGTAGGATGTGAAACAAAAATTTAGCGTAATTAAGCTATTCATATAATATATGATTAGTGTTTCCATAAAGATAATTCTTCTCCAAACTGCATGTTCGTTCAGAAATTCAAAAATCTTCTGAAAATAAGCCCAACTCTATTCAATTGGACCTCTTCACCTCAAAAATTTAATGATCCAAAAAATAAATAAATAAAATTACACTTATGATCCAGATTTCTTATCAATTCCTAAACAATCAAAAAAATAACAATTTGCACCCGACAGTTGCTAATAATAAAAAGGGTTTTGTATTGGCACGCTTGGATCTTGTAACAGTGTTCAATAACACTGTGGTAACTGTTAGGGTGTTGCCGCTACCTCTTTTGAAAAGCCATGGGGTATCTTTTCTGTTTCCACGTAATAAACCATATGAAATTTAAATTTAACTTTCATGAAATTTAAAATTAACAACTGAAAAAGCCAAAAAAAAAAAAAAAAAAAAAAAAACTAGTCTCTTTCACATTAATTTAGGGGAGATTTTCCAAATTAGTTGGTAGACAAATAATATAGCGTGCGCTATGGGTACTTCTAGGCCTAATTTTTTCAAAAAATAAAAAATGATAGTCTTTGATCAAAATCATATTTGTAGAAATTCAGATTTAAGACAGTTTGATTCACTATTGAGTCATAAACTTGGAATTTTGAGCAATGAAAAAATAGCCATTAGAAATAATAGACAGGGATAATTTTTTAAGTCATCGTTTATTCAAAGTTTAAAGTCTAACTCCTAAAACGGTTTGGAAATTTGGTCGCTTTGAGATTGACAGAATGCTAATTTAAAGTCTAGCTCCTAAAACGGTTTGGAAATTTGGTCACTTTGAGATTGACAGAATGCTAGTTTAAAGTCTAGCTCCTAAAACGGTTTGGAAATTTGGTCACTTTGAGATTGATAGAATTGTCAAGCCGTGTTGTTTGATTTTATCAAATCGAGGAGCCCATACTTCCAAGTACACAAGTCTAGGGCAATGATTGTTGATAGACTTGGAAATTAAGAGCATTTCACATAATTTTAGAAATAAATTCTTCCAAACACACAAGTCTAGGTCAATGGTTGTTCATATACCTGGAAAATTAGGAGCATTTCACATAATTTTAGAAGTAAAATATTTTAGACTTTAGAAAATTTATGATCGATAAAAGAGAAAAGAAATAGTGTGCATTATCTATGATTAAGAAGTGTTGGGCCTGCAACATTATTGAAGCAAACACAAAAGTCAGTGCAATTTTTCAAGCCAAGATCAATAGTTGTTGATAGAAATTAAAATATAATTTAGCTGAGTTGTGTCATTAGACTTTCAGCTAATTAAGTGTAGTGAATTGGAAAATTAGGTTCCTTTCACATTATCAGCTAATTAAGTGTAGTGAATTGGAAAATTAGGTTCCTTTCACATTACTTTGAGAAGTAAAAATACAAATAAGGGCTAACTAGGTAATTTTACTACAATTCTAAACACTCGATGTCATCACCTTTCATCACCACCACAAATTCAGCCAAAACAAATTAAGTGTCGGCAATACCACCCCAAATTCAGCTGGCAAAGTTTAAGTGTTTGAATTGATTTACAAACAGTCATAAAGAGACTGTTGTATTAGGAAATTTTGGATTTTAAGCACTTCAATGCCACTTTATGGCTTTGTTATTTTTCCCTTGTTACTTGAATTACAATGCAGAAAAAATAACCAAGGATATGAAATGAAAATTTAGCGTAATTAAGTTATTCATATAATATATGATTAATGTTTCCACAAAGATAACTTTAGTGTTTTAATGATTTGTAATTTTACTACAATTCTAAACACCGGATGTTACACCATTCATCAATGTCATCACTACCACAAATTCAGTGCCAGCAACACCGCCTGGAATTTAGCCAACAAAATTCACTCATGGTAACGCCAAAGCAAATTCAGCCATCAAAATTCACTATGAGAAGCTGAAAGTCAAACACAAATAATATACATGAGCCAATTTGTTTATATAGATGACCCTGAGTACAAGCTAACCAGCTAATCAAACACAAATCATAAATGCCTTTAAACGCTTTACAACCTGAGCATCTACCTAGCTTATTCTTTTTGTAATCTTCATGAGCAGCTTGTTCTTCAAAACTCAGAGTATAAATAAAACGCAGCGTTTTGTTTAAGTAACTAATGGAACTTGAAGCTACCGTTAGAAAGTATAGAACTTTAACAGCTTCTTTACATTTTTCGTTAAATTCTTCATGAGCTAAATATTAACTAAATTTTGAATAGTAAGTTAGTTAGTTGATGTGGTTGCCGTGGCTGTTGCATTTCAGAAACTGATATGTTCTCTTTCTTTGCTTAACACCAATGGTTGATTTTGTCGAGTCAGGATCAATGGTTGTTGACAGAAATTAAATCTTCCATTAAACTGGTGTACTCTTTCATAATCCAATTTTTAACCAAGCCAAAATGCAACAAATTACTCTCACATTAGCTGGTAGACAAATAATACAGCATGCGCTATGGGTACTATTTTTTTAATATAATAATGTTAATACTCTTCTCCAAACTGCATCTTCGTTTAGAAATTCAAAAATCTTCCGAAAATAAGCCCAACTCTATTCAATTGGACCACTTCACCTAAAAAATTTAAAGATCCAATAAATAAATAAAATTACACTTATAAACCAGATTTCTTGTCAACTCCTAAACAATAGAAAAAATTACAATTTACACCCAACAGTTGCCAACAATAAACAGGGTTTTGCATTAGCACGCTTGGATCTTGTAAAAGTGTTCAGTAACAGTGTGGTAACTGTTAGGGTGTTGTCGCTACCTCTTTTGAAAAGCCATGTGGAATCTTTTACCTTTCCGCATAATAAACCATATGAAATTTAAATTTAACTTCCATGAAATTTAAAATTAACAACTGATAAAGCAAAAAAAACAACAAAGAAAAAGCAACCAGTCTCTTTCGCATTAATTTAGGGGAGATTTTCCACATTAGTTGGTAGAGAAATAATACAGTGTGCGCTATGGGTACTTCTAAGCCTAATTTTTTCAAAAAAAATAAAAAATAACGGTCTTTGGTCAAAATCATATTTGCAGAAATTCAGACTTAAGGCAGTTTGATTCATTATTGAGTCAATAAACTTGGAATTTTGAGCAATGAGAAAATAGAGATTAGAAATAATAGACTAGAATAATTTTTTAAGTCATCGTTTATTCAAAGTTTAAAGTCTAGCTCCTAAAACGGTTTGGAAATTTGATCACTTTGAGATTGACAGAATGCTAGTTTAAAGTCTAGCTCCTAAAACGGTTTGGAAATTTGGTCACTTTGAGATTGACAGAATGCCAGTTTAAAGTCTAACTCCTAAAACGGTTTGAAAATTTGGTCACTTTGAGATTGACAGAATGCTAGTTTAAAGTCTAGCTCCTAAAATGGTCTGAAAATTTGGTCATTTTGAGATCGACAGAATGTTAAAGGAGGTCAAGCCATGTTGTTTGATTTTATCAAATTGATGAGCCCATAATTCCAAGCACACAAGTCTAGGTCAATGGTTGTTGATAGACCTGGAAATTAGGAGCATTTCACATCATTTTAGAAATAAATTCTTCCAAATATACAAGTCTAAGTCAATGGTTGTTCATATACCTGGAAAATTATGAGCATTTCACATAATTTTAGAAGTAAAATATTTTAAACTTTAGAATATTTATGATCGATAAAAGAGAAAAGAAATAGTGTGCATTATCTATGATTAAGAAGTCTTGGGCCTGCAAAATTAGTGTAGCAAACACAAAAGTCAGTGCAATTTTTCAAGTTAGGATAAATAGTTGTTGATAGAAATTAAAGTATAATTTAGATGACTTGTGTCATTAGACTTTCAGCTAATTAAGTGTAGTGAATTGGAAAATTAGGTTCGTTTCACATTAATTTAAGAAGTAGAAATACAAACAAGGGCTAACTAGGTAATTTTACTCCAATTCTAAACACTGGATGTTATCACCCTTCATCACCACCACAAATTCAGCCAAAACAAATTGAGTGTCGGCAACACCACCCCAAATTCAGATGGCAAAATTCACACGGCAACGCCAAAGCAAATTCAGCCAGAAAAATTCACTCGGAGAAGTTGAAAGTCAAAACACAAATCATATAAATGAGCCAATTTTTATAAACATGACCTTGAGTACAAGCTGGCAATCCATGTGATCTGCCAGCTAATCAAACACAAATCATAAATTCCTTTAAACTGTCTACAACCTCTGAATCTCCCAGCTTGCTCTTTTTGTACTTCTGATCTTCTTGAGCAACTGGTTCTTCAAAACTCAGAGACTCAGAGTATAAACAAAACACAGCATTTTGTTTAAGTAACTAACGGAACTTGAGGCTGTCATAGATATATTGTTGCTTTTTGTCCAAAAATTTAAAATTGATAATAAATATTTTCATAAAATTAACTCATTCTCTCATGTGTAAACAAAATATATATCGTTCTTTACAATGCTACTCTTGCTCTAAAATCAAGGAGTAACAAATAGTTTCTATCACATAGTGTTAATAGTTGTCTTCAGGTAAGAGAAGGACAATAATTGTTGAAACATAATATTTTGGATTTCAAATACTTTAATACTACTAAGAAATAGTTTCAATTCAGAAAAATAACAATATGAAATTTGAGATTAAACTTAAAATATGGATTTAAATATGCAATGACCATGGTTTTAATCTTTTCTTTTAGAAATTTGTTATTATTTGCCAGTGACAGGGATCCCATTGGCAATTGTGTTTTTACCTAGTTAAAAAAATAAATAAATAAATTTGCAACAGTTTTAACATAACTATATCTTATCAAAGATTGATTTTAGATTGAAATTTTCATGTCCAATAAAAAACAAAATTATTGATGCATGGTAGGTATGACTTGACTGTTTTTGTTAAAATTATAAAATCTCCTCGATCAATTTCCTAGAAACATCACCCTCTCACATGCAAGAATTAGTGGCTAGCTATTTATATCATAAATGGGACAACTAGGGGAAGACTTGACCCTAAAACATTAAATTCTACCAATACAGTTGAGAAACATATAGATTGAATTAAATTTTATCAATACAATTGAGAAAACATTTGATGAATTAACGTGTGTATAGGTGTATAGAAGGACAATAGTTGTTGATAGAAATTAATTTCTATCGTAAATGACCCGTTCCATAATTTTTAACCAAGTACTCTAAGTCAATACAGTTGGAAAGCTAGCCAACATTAATTCACAAGTTGATATATTTATTATTTCTTGTTCAAATTTTAGAATGCCCTCATTGATTTCCTGGAATAAGCTCACACACATGCCACAATCTGTCCGTGTCAAGATGGGTCAAGCCGTGTTATGTGGTTATATTAAAAAAATGTTTTATCAGATCAGTTTCCTATCTTTTCAAAACAGACCCTAATTTCTCCCCTTTAACACGGCCAATTTATTCAATTTTAATCCCAAATTTCAATTCTTAACATTCATTTTCAAGTGATGGAGACTTTGATATCTAAAGCACTGAGAGCTAAGAAAAGGGAAGAAGAAATAAATGAGAAAAAGTAGAAATAAATAATTGTGCAATTGCATATTGTACTCTTAGTTGGATAAATCTCTATAGGAGTTCAAGCCTTATAATTGATTTTAAGAACTTGATTTCCACCAATTCTACATCTTTTCTTTCATTTCATACTTGTAAATGTTTTGGTTTTTCTTTTTTCTAAAAAAATTATTCAAAATATAATTATTAATTTTATTTCACTTTAAACTTGATTTAACACTAGTATTCTTTTGTAAAATATTTGTAAATGCTTTTCAATGTTCTTAAACTATGCTTTGGTAAAACATCTTGATAAATAATATTATTGCAGGAACATTATTGAACAATAAATCATATGTAAAAGTCAGTGGACTATTCACTAAAGTTTATTCAAAGTCTTCTAATAAAAACAAGTGTGTGATTGAAAATTGTATTGCAACTTGGAAAATCATTAAAATAGCTCAAGTCGTGTTAATTGATTTTATGAAATTGACGAGCCAACAATTCTCAATCGTTTCTTTCATATATATCTTATCAATAAATGTGAAAATTGTATTAAAACTTCCAAAAGAAAATAAATTTCGGTTACTTTGAGATTGATAGATCACTAAGAGGTCAAGCCGTGTTATATGGTTGCAATATGTCATCACATCAGCTTTCTATCTTTTCAGATCTTTACTATATCATGCAGTATCATCTATAAAACAAAAATTATTTTGTTTAGTGTTTAAATGTTATTATTTAACAAGTATGTCAGTATTGTAGTCATGCATAAGTGCCTATTGAACGTGTTTGTTGTTGAATTTTATATTATTACAACAATAGATTTGCAACCAAAAAAAAAAAAGTATAAATAGTACTTAACTTTTTTACGAAAGATTTATAACAGTAAATAATAAACTTTTAGTATTGACTCCAAGTCTTCTGATTTCTGAAAACAAAGACAAAATGTTCATGGCAAATGTTCTAATGGAAGAAAAAGAGACAATTGTTGTATTAACATTGACTCAAAGTCTTTTGAAACACGGACAAAATAAGGATTGGAAAAAATATACTAACTTCCAATGAATAAGAAAAGGGTTCGCTTTCATGAGAGTGATGTCTATTGCATTATTGTTATGCTTCAAATTTGAGTTAAAGAAATAAAATATAACTTAAATATTATAGTTAAGTTCAGAAGAAACTATTTCATTCTTTTTTTAATTCCTTCTTTAAAATAAATAAAGCATGAAGAGTGCTTCGAAACGGTATATTACTCAGTTGATAACTCTTCGGAATCGCTAGTTGAAGATTGCTAACTGACGATCAAATATACTAAAAAAACAAATTAAAATTTTATATTTCTATAGCATTTCAACTTTATAACGTTTATTTTCATTATGCAATAATTGTGTTGAGACAACTGAGGGAACATGAACCCGACTCAGAAGTTAGTAATTTTCTTTAAGTTAAGAGAAGAACAATAATTGTTGGTAGAAAACAAAAAAATAATTTCTATCGTAAATGACCCGTTCTGCCATAGCTTTTAATTAAGTAGCTTGACTTGGAAAATTAGGTTACTTGGAATGCTAGCTTACATAAATTGACAAGTTGATTGAATTGATTTGAGCTTTTACAATTTTATGGAAATATAAACTTTAATGATAAAATTTAAGGTGGGATAGTGTTATTTAACTTATAATGTTTTACTAAAACAGGTATTAAACATGAAATAAATAAAGTAAAGATATATTGATTTGATGCAAATTATCTCTAAGAACAGAAAAATAAGCCAAATTATAATAATACCTAAATTTTGAAAACTATTCATTAATTACAACAAATATGAAAAGTGATATCATGTCATTTTTTTAATAAAAAATTTAAAATTAATAAATAAAAATAATAAATTTTATTGGTTTATAAATTCTAAAGGAGGAATTTAACCCCTTTTTCTCAGCTGTTTTTTCTTTACCTTTTTTTAACCAAATTTATCAAATGAATTTTACAAGATGATAACGATAGGTTTAAAAAAAAAAAAAAAAAAATAATGAAAAATACAATTATTTTTATTAATAACATTATTGAAAAATAATGACATTTTATGATAGACTTGTATTAGCGAAAAAATAAACTTCTAAATAATTAATAGTAGTGAAAATTACAATTATAATTTCAATCTATACAATTGAGATCCTATAAAATCACAACATATTTTTAATTGATTCCAAGAGTGGGATTTTAAATATTATTGTAAAGCCCTTAACAGATTTGTTTTGTTATAGAAAAAAGAAATTATTTAAATAACTTGTTGTGCCATAAGTGTTAACCAATTACATTGACTTGGAAAAGTGAAAGTGACGGCTAGTCAATGCCGGCTAAAATTATAATCTTTAAAATAAAAAAGAAAAAGATTAATAAGAAAAACTATTTTTATATTTTAAATTTATAATTTTGTTAATTTAGATAAGATAAAACTATAAGCTAAAATTTAATGTTTTTTTTTTTTTACCTATTGATATTAAATGTCTATCTTGATGCTTAGAGACTGAGAGTTGATTAGAGTATTACTACATAAAATTAAGAGTATTAAAAAAAAAAGGAAAAAAAAAAAAACTTATTAAGGGAAAAGACAAGGAAATCCAAACTGAAGTTGGTGCCTTTTTGTATAAATAGCATAGAAGTAGTGTGTTGTGAGTCACAAAGCTTGAGTGTATTAAGAGATGGATTGTAAGTGGTTTTGGGTGTTCTTAGTAATGATGTTGGTTTCTTTAGGAGAGGGGTGTTGGGAGGAAGAGAGAACTGCTCTCTTGCAACTTAAACATTTCTTCCCTGATCCTTATGGCCATCTTTACAATTGGGTAGAGAATTCAGAATGTTGTAGATGGGAATGTGTTATGTGTGACAACATCACTGGCAGAGTCATCAAACTCGATCTTGCTTTTACAAGGGATTGGAATTTGGAAGAGTGGTATCTAAATGCTTCTTTGTTTTCTGCCTTCCAACAACTACAATCCCTTAACTTAAGTGACAACTATATAGCTGGTTGTATTGAGAACGAAGGTCAATTGTCTTCCTCCCTTCAACTTAATTTATTTCTATATTTAGGTTCATGTTTAATTTCCAGTAAATTTATTTGCATCTAGCTAGTACCATATGATTTTAATAAAATGATTTCACATTATTACAAATTCCTCAAAAATCTCTCATTTACTATTAAACTTGAGGATTTCAACATATTTTATGGAGTTATTAATTTTATGATTATTAATTTATGTTTTCAATATTTTTTTGAATAATTGTATGATACATTATATGATAATATGCATGAAGTAATTTATTCGCTTGAAAATGATTGAGTATTTGCAGGTTTCGAGAGGCTATCAAGGTTAAGTAACTTGAAGGAATTGAATTTAGGAAACAATAACTTCAACAACAACATCTTATCATCTCTAAATGGTCTCTCCTCATTAAAGTATTTGTATCTAGACTTTAATAGATTTAAAGGAGCTATTAGTATTGAAGGTAATAAGCTAGCTTCTCATTCTCTTAATTCAACCATTTTTTTTGTGAATTGATAACTGAACTTTTAAATTATGTATATGAAAGAGTTTAACATTGTGAAATTGTTTAATCTTTTCCTAGGGTTACATTCTTTGAAAGTGTTGGGCATGAGCCACAATATGATTGACCATTTTGTCAGCCCCAAAGGTAATAAGTAATAGTATTTGTGACATGATCATAATTTACAGCTTATTTGGAGCAAGTACAAGCTCTCAATCACAACCACACAGTTTTCTCCCAAACAAAATATCACAACCGTTAAAAACTGTCTCAGTATTTATAAAACCAGCAAAAGCCCCACTCATTGTCTCGTGCCTGTCAGATTCAGTTTTGAAAACCAAGCCAGCAGAAAATGTTTCACTTTAATTACCAGAACAACCACACAATTAACTACTTTTTTAATGGGTTATGAACTAAACAAGGAAGGTTATTTTAGGAATGCATGTAGAATAGAATAATAAGCCAAAGTGCAAGCATTATGAGACATTCACGCTCCTTTGAAGGGAGTGGACAACACACATCACCAACTAAGATTGCAAAGCCTTTTTAAAGGTTTAAAATTCCCATTTTCACCTTGTTAGAAGATTTTTAATGAAATCAAATTGTAGAATTTAAGATTTTAAATTATTATAAATATATCTTAAAATTCTTCACTAGTTCACTTCCCTATAATAACATCTTATTCGGATATACAACTGAATAATTTGAATGGGTTTATTAATATTCAAGGTAATTTAGCTAGCTTCTCATTCTCATAATTTCAACCCTTTTTTTTTTTTTTTTTTTTGTGAATTTACAATATAATTGGACTTTTTAGATTAAATATATGAAACATTTTAATTTTGTGAAATTGTTTGACTATTTTCAGGTTTGAGTAACTTGGAAGTTATAGATTTAAGTTATAACAACCTCAACAATAGCATATTATCTTCTTTGGATGATCTCTCTTCGTTAAAATCTTTGAATCTGAACAATAATGAATTGACTGGAACTATTGATGTTCAAGGTAAGTTTGATCAAGTTCCTCATATCTTCTTAATGATCAATTTTTAATTAAGTTTGTTTAATTTTTTCCCAGGATTACAATCCTTGAAAAACTTAAAGGAGCTATACATGGGCGAGAATAGGTTTGACAAATTTGTCAACTCCAAAGGTATTCAATTCATTCCATCAACAAAGGCCCATGACCAAACTTAAGTAATAATATTTAATGACTTTATTTCTAACTCTCAAATTTCTAATACAAAAGCACAATCTTTGAAAATGTTATGCTAAGTGATACTCACAGCTATGTAAAATTATTTTTACATTATTATTTTCTAAAATTAAAATGAAAAATCAATTTTTATATTGTGTATTTGAAAACAGTTTTCATATTAATGAAATAGGTATAATTTGAATATTTAGTATTATCTTTAAAATAAAATGCATTTGACAATTTTAAATTGAAAATGTAGGGTAATTTTTTTTAAAAAAAAAAGGATTTTCTAAGTACTATAAATATTATTTTGAAAATTACGAAACTTTCTTGAGCTTAATTTTCTTTAAAAAAAAAAAAAAAAAAAATCTGAATCTTGATTTCCAAACTGTCTAGCAAAAAATTTTATTTTTATTTTTCTAAATTCGAAAAATATAATTATTTTTTATGAAAGAAAGACTAAAGTTAATTACTAGAAACCATTAAGACCAAAGCGTTAATGAAGTTAATTTGAAAAATATAATTCTTGAGGTTAATACTAATTCTTTTTATAAAAGAAAAAATTGTGTTTCATAAGTCTTTATACTATAGCTAATAAATTTTCTAATTTTCTAATAATATTCATAAATCTTTATACTCAAAATTATATATATGAAAGCATTTAACCTTGTGAAATTGTTAATATTCTCCTTGGGTTACATTCTTTGAAAAAGTTGGATATGACTGTAATGAGATTGACCAATTTGTCAGCCCCAAAGGTTTTAATTAGGAGACTTTTAACTTTGGTGAGACTCTTATATAAAGAAATATCGAGAATAGTTTTATAAAATTATTTTTATAATTTTCTTAAAATAAAAATGAAAAATATTTTGTTCATGTTAATGAATTTTTACATTATTGACTGAAAATTGCAGGGAAAAAAGGATTTATCATGTTCTGCATATTTTTTTTAAATTTCCAAAATAAAATTCTTGAGTTCAATTTTTTTTATAAAAAAAAATTCTTCTGAATCTTGATTTTCAAATACACAGACTAGTTCTATTTTTAGGTTTTTAAATTATAAAATAGAGAATGATTTGAAAGAAAGAAAAAATGAAGTTGTGATTGTTTTTATAATTTAATTAATCCAAACAAAAATTTTATATATGTATTTACTAATTTATCCTTATATTTATTAATGCAATTATATATAGCCATTATATCATTATATAATAATTTTGTTTTAGTAATTACTATATTAATTGACGTTAAATATGGCTCTTGTATTAAAATACTTTATTTTAGGCCACATTTAATTAATTGACCTAATAATTAAGGCAGGTATTAATTACTTTATTTATGAATAATATATATTATTTAAACATTAATTATAAGTTAATATTATAATATTAATAGAAAATATAAACATATTATCTTAAAATATAAATATATAAAAGTAATTTGGACTTTTTAAATTAAATATATGAAACAGTTTACTCTTGTAAAATTGTTTGACTATTTTCAGGTTTGAGTAATTTGGAGGTTATGGATTTAAGTCGTAACAACCTCAGCAATAGCATATTATTATCTTCGAGTGGTCTCTCTTCATTAAAATCTTTGTATCTAATAGATATTGGATTGAATGGAACTGTTGATGCTGAAGGTAAGTTTGATAAAATTCCTAATGTCTTCTTATGATCAATTTTTACTTAACTCTGTTTCATTTTTTCCTAGGATTATGTTCCTTGAAAAACTTAGAGGAGTTGTACTTGGACGTGAATAAGATTGACAAATTTGTCAACTCCAAAGGTATTCCATCACTAAACTTTAATAATAATATTTAATCAATTTATTTATAACTCTCAAATTTCTATCCGATTGTGTATTTGAAAACAGTTTTCATATTAATGAAATATTAAATAAATAGTAATGCTACAATAGGTATTATTTTACAAATTAAAAAAGATAATTCTTGAGTTTAATTTTCTTTTTTCTTTTTTTAAGAAAAAAAAGTTCATCTAAATCTTGATTTTAAAAACTGTCTAGCAAACAATTTTTTTCTTTTTAAATTCGAAAAATAGAGAATTATTTTTATTAAGAGAAAGACTAAGTTTAATTTCTATAAACCATTAAGCCCATGATGTTATTTGTATGTTTTTTAAGTTTTATTTTTTTATTTTTTTCAAAAGCACAATTTTTGAGGTTAATACTATTTCTTTTTATAAAAGAAAAAATTGTGTTTCGTAAATCTTTGTACTCCAGCTAGTAAAAACATATTTATTTTATTTGCAAAATATGAGAATTGAGTTTTAGTAAAAAATGAATTCCTTTGTAAAATCTATTCCTTGCATTACATTGAAGACTGTTAATTATAATTCAGTTTTTTAACTTACAGATTGTAGAGGCTTGAAGAAGTTGAATACCCTTTCTCTAAAGCGTGGTATTGAAACCATTGATGCAACTATTTTTCTACCGTCAACATTGATGTTGTTCCCATCCTTAAAGACACTTGACCTTTCATTTAATAGTTTTAATCAAACAATGATTACTCGAGGTAAGAAATAAGCTAAAGTTATGATGGTAAAACAAAATTGTTGATAATTTGTCAATTACTTACCTAACATCATATAAATTTGTCGCACTATTTCAACAGAGTTGCATAATTTGACCACCTTGGAAGAATTGATCTTGGATTGGTCAAAGCTCCATATAAGCTTTCTACAAACTGTTGCAACTTGCACTTCATTGAAACATTTGTCAATGTTCAATTGTGAACTCAATGGCATCTCACAAGTTCAAGGTATATTCAAGATTAGTTCCATTTGCATTAATTCATATATGTGGATCAAACACCTCTTGAAATTTTATATTCAAGTTAAGATATGGAAAAAATAAAATATTTATAGAAATGAGATCAAATATTAATTTCTATACGTACTGAAAATTAATTTTTCTTTTATTATAATATTCTAGATATGAGAATTCTAAAAATGAGATCAAATATTATATTTTAATTGAGCAGGCTTCTAGCCTTAAATGTTGGCAATAAAATATTGAAAATTGTAGGAAATTTCCTCTTTTGGAAAGGATTAGATTGAATTCATTTTAATCTTTAAAAGTAATAAAAATGGTCAGCAGAACGTGCAATTGAGCTTGATATCTTTTTTTTTTTTTTAATTTAATACTATTTTTCAGTATGTATAGGTTTTATTAATTTCAAATTTTGGAACATTTGCTTATGGATATTCACATACATTCGTGTCAATGTGTAGGTTCTATTTATTTCAAAAATTTGGAAAATTTGGATATGGAGGAAACTACACTCAACAACTGCTTTTCTCAAATCTTTAAACCAATAATTTCTCTTAAGAAATTATCGTTGTCTAATTGTAGACTCAATGGCACATTATTTGATCAAGGTTAGTAAATCAAATAAATACAAATACAATAAATAAATAAAAAAAAAACAATTACACAGTCCATGTATTAGCTATAAATCACTTGTATTAATAGATTACATTGAAATGAAAAAGTGACGGAAAAGATGATAACCATGTCCACCATAATAATAAATGATTCAAAAAATCAATGATGAGTTTAAAGTGATCACTTTTATTAATTGATGAAATTGAAGCAATAAACAGTGACAAAAAAAATGATATTAAAATCATGCCCACCATAATAAGATATTTGATGTAAATGTTTATGAAATATATATGTTAATAATTAAATGACATGTTTTATTTCAGGCTTGTGTGAGATGGTGCATTTGCAAGAGTTGAATGTTGACAATAATGATTTGTGGGGTCCCTTACCTCCATGTTTGGCAAATTTGACTTCACTTACGCAGTTTGATATTTCTTCCAATCAAATTACGGGAAACATCTCCTCATCTTCCCTTAAGGATCTACCATCCATCCAAGCCCTTGACATTTCAAACAATCACTTCCAAGTCCCAATATCACTCAGTCCATTTTTTAACCTTTCAAACCTCAAATATTTCAAGAGTGAAAATAACCAAATATATGTTGAAACCATGTCATATTCTTTGACCCCAAAATTCCAATTAAATTCCATCACGTTGTCTGGTTGTGGAGATGTTGGCACTTTTCCCAAATTTCTTTACCATCAACATGACTTACAAGAAGTTGATCTCTTCCACATGAACCTGAGTGGAGAATTTCCGTATTGGTTGTTATCCAACAATACTCAACTAGAAACACTTTCTCTAGTTAATAATTCTCTTTCAGGAACTTTCCTATTGCCATCTCAATCCCATATGCATTTAGAAAGCTTAGACATCTCCATCAATTTCTTTCATGGCCAAATTCCAATAGAGATTGGTGCAAAACTACCGAAGCTATTATATTTCAACATTTCTGGAAATTCTTTCAACGGTAGCATTCCATCTTCTTTTGGTAGTATAAACTTCTTGCAAACTTTGGACTTATCAAACAATAAGTTGGCTGGTGGAATACCTGAGCACTTGGCCATAGGGTGCTTCTCACTACGACTATTGGTGTTATCAAACAACAATTTGCAAGGTCATATCTTCTCTAATACTATGAACTTGAAGCAGTTAACAACATTACAATTGGATGGTAATCATTTTAGTGGAGAGATCCCAAAAAGCTTGTCAAATTGCAATTCTTTAGGAGTATTGTATCTCAATGACAACCATCTCTCAGGCAAGATCCCAAGATGGATTGGAAATCTATCAAGTTTAGCAGTTATTGTAATGTCAAATAATGAACTTGAAGGTCCATTTCCAAAAGAACTATGTCAAATTGATGGTCTTCAACTTTTGGACCTTTCAGACAACAATATCTCTGGTAGTTTTCCATCTTGTTGTGAACTTTCAGGAATCAAGCAAGTTCACTTGTCAAAAAATAGATTGCAAGGGCAACTAAAAGATGCTTTCTACACTAATAGTTCTCAGTTAGTGGTCTTAGATCTTAGCTATAACCACTTCAAAGGGACTATTCCAAGTTGGATTAGCAAACTCTCTTCTTTAAGTTACCTTATCTTAAGTAACAATCATCTTGAAGGTGAATTACCTACTCAATTGTGCAATCTGACAGAACTACGCTTGCTAGATCTCTCTCAAAACAGTCTCTATGGTAAAATTCCTTCTTGCTTGGATTTCACTGCCCTCCACAAAGAAAATGGGAATGATACAACTATAACTTCTGCTTTTATAGGTATATTTATTATTTATTATCCAACATATACTCCATTTGGAAGTGAAGAATCCATACAGTTCACAACAAAAAGTATATCCTACTCCTACAAGGGAAGAATCCTCTTATCTATGTCTGGAATTGATCTTTCTTGCAATAAATTATTTGGTGACATTCCTGATCAAATCGGAAACGTAACCGCAATTCGCGCTCTTAATCTTTCTCATAATAATTTGACAGGATCAATCCCAATAACATTCTCAAATCTCAAACAAATTGAGAGCTTGGATCTTTCTTACAATGATTTGAATGGAAAAATTCCTTCTAATCTAGTAGAGATATACACATTGTCTGTTTTCTGTGTGGCACACAATAATTTATCAGGAAAAACGCCTGAAAGGATTAACCAATTTGCAACTTTTGAAGAAGGCAGCTATTTAGGAAACCCTTTTCTTTGTGGACTGCCTTTGAAAAACAGTTGCAACCCAGTGGAATCACCATCATTGACACCTAGAGCTTCAACAGACAACAAAGAAGAAGATGATAGTGATTTTGTTGACATGGACATCTTCTATATTACTTTTGTGGTGACCTACATAGTTGTGCTTTTAGTGATTGTTGGAATTTTGTACGTGAATCCTTACTGGAGACGAACATGGTTTTATCTTGTGGAGAAGTTGATGATCTCCTGTTACTACTTTGTTATTGACCATCTTCCATAATTTTGTGGTTGAATTATGATTGTAATATTACATGTATGTCAATTTTTTCTCTTTCAATAATATGTATTTTCTTTAAGCCAAACGATGAAATAAATTTATTGAACCATTAAACAAAATTCTAAACTTATATAATTTGAAAATATTTCATATGTGTTAATATTTTTTATTAAAAACTATTTCAAAATATTTTCAAAATTATGGAACACTTTTTTTCTCTCGAATTGCTATGATGTTCTAATTAGAAATATATTAAATATTAATGGAAGTTCAAGAAATACTATATTCAATATCTAAATTATATCACATATTATTAGAAGTAGCTACTAAGGAAATCATTTTCTTTGTGGACTGCCATTGAACAAAAAGTTGCAATCCATTAAAATAGCATCGGGTGCGTTTGGTGTAGTATTTTGGATAGGATTTTGAGGATAGTATTGGATTGTTGGATAGGGGAGGATTACGAGGTAAATTTGAAAAATTTATGAAAAAGCCCTTAGGTTTACTAATTTAATTAAAGACCCTACTATATAAAATGACAAAAACACCCTCACCACTTGTAGTGTCAGATTCCGGCCGCCACCGTTGGAATCGGCCGAGGTTCTTGCTACGGCACGCACCGATTGGATCTGCGTCAACGCATCATTATGGCCTTTTCCAACCGCGATCCACCACTTGACCGTCTAAAAGGCCGAGGCCGCATCTACGCATTATGGCCGCCGATCACCGGAAAGGCCAAAACGACGGCCATCTTTGGTCAAGCCGACGGCCAAAGATGTGGCCGCCGTTGACGATCAACGACGGCCACATCTTTGGCCGTCGCCGATGGTTAGATCTGGCCTTTTTCGGCCAGATCCGTGGATGGATCTGGCCAAAAGGCCGTGTAATTCGCCATTTATGGTCGGAATTTAGGCCGCCTTGTACAAATTCCGGCTATCATCGGCGGTTGGCCGGAATCTGACAAGTTGGGTTGATGGGGGGGTTTTTGTTAATTTTTTAAAAAAAATTCAGGGGCATTTAGTGAAATTAATAACCTTATGGGGTCTAAAAGTAATTAAAAAAATAGGGTAATATTTCTGGAATAGTGTGCCAAACATTATTTGGAGAACAGGATTGAGAATATGGATAAAAATAGGGAGCTAAACGCACCCAATCATTGGCACCAAAAGCTTCATCATATAATAAAGAAGATAATAATAAATTTGTTGACATAGACACTTATGAACCAGATTTCTTATCAACTCCTAAACAATCAAAAAAATTACAATTTACACCCGACAGTTGCCAACAATAAATAGGGTTTTGCATTAGCACTCATGGATCTTGTACAGTGTTTAGTAACAAGTGTAGTAACTGTTAGGGTGCTGCCGCTACCTCTTTTGAAAAGCCATGGGGGATCTTTTCTCTTTCTGCATAATAAACCATATGAAATTTAAAATCAACAATTGAAAAAGCCAAAAAACAACAAACAAAAAGCAACAGTCTCTTTCACATTAATTTAGGGGAGATTTTCCAATGGCCGAACGACTTACGCATACCCAAGGTTTGCTAAAATAACAGTTAGTACCTAAAAGATTTTGAAACGACAAATAGGTACCTTCCATCATGTTCTATTAGTGATTTTCGTTTGATAATAGTGAAAATACTAAAATACCCTTGAAAATTTGATATTTTAGTTTTTTATAAATTTAAAAATTTCTAAAAAAACCCCCTAGGTTTGCTAATTTGACTAAATACTCCAATATATAAAATTTTTATAAAATAACAAAAACACCCTCGCCACCCGCAGTGCCAGATTCTGGCCACCACCATCAGAATCTAGCCGAAAAATTGCGTTACAACACAGACCCGTCGGATCTGTGGTGACGCGTAGATCTGACATTTTCCGGCAAGATTCGTGATTGATCTGGCTAGATCTACGGCCAGATCTAGCCGTCAAGGCCGGAATCTGGCCGAAAAATTGCGTTACGACACAAAACCATCTGATTTGTGTCGTAACGCATCGATGTGGTATTTTTCGACCAGATCTCGCGGAGGATCTCGCCTAAAAGGAAAAGGCCGACCGCCGCCGAGGCCTAAAAGGTTAGGATGATACAGCATGCATACGTATCCGATGGGTGGGTCTGTATTGTAACGCAATTTTTCGCCGACATTTGACTGGTGGCCGGAATTTGGCACTGTGGGTAGTAGGGGTGTTTTTGTTATTTTATAAAATTTTTATATATTGGGGTATTTAGTCAAATTAGCAAACCTAGGGGGTTTTTTAGAAATTTTTAAATTTATAAAAAACTAAAATATCAAACTTTCAAGGGCATTTTAGTCTTTTCACTATTATCAAACGAAAATCACTAACAGAACATGAAAGAAGGTACCTATTTGTCGTTTCAAAACTTTTTGGGTACCAACTTGTTGTTTCGGCAAACCTTGGGTATGCGCAAGTCATTCTGCCTTTTCCAAGTTAGTTGGTAGACAAATAATATAGCGTGCACTATGGGTACTTCTAGGACTAATTTTTTCAAAAAATAAAAAATGATAGTCCTTGATCAAAATCATATTTGTGGAAATTCAGATTTAAGACAGTTTGATTCATTATTGAGTCATAAACTTGGAATTTTGAGCAATGAAAAAATAGTCATTAGAAATAATAGACAAGGATAATTTTTTAAGTCATCGTTTATTCAAAGTTTAAAGTCTAGCTCCTAAAACGGTTTGGAAATTTGGTCGCTTTGAGATTGACAGAATGCTAGTTTGAAGTTTAGCTCCTAAAACGGTTTGGAAATTTGGTCACTTTGAGATTGACAGAATGCTAGTTTAAAGGCTAACTCCTAAAAGGGTTTGGAAATTTGGTCACTTTGAGATTGATAGAATTGTTGCTTGATTTTATCAAATCGAGGAGCCCATACTTCCAAGCACACAAGTCTAGGTCAATGGTTGTTAATAGACTTGGAAATTAGGAGCATTTCACATAATTTTAGAAATAAATTCTTCCAAACACACAAGTCTAGGTCAATGGTAGTGATAGACCTGGAAAACTAGGAGCATTACACATAATTTTAGAAGTAAAATATTTTAAACTTTAGAAAATTTATGATCGATAAAAGAGAAAAGAAATAATGTGCATTATCTATGATTAAGAAGTCTTGGGCCTGCAACATTAACGTAGCAAACACAAAAGTCAGTGCAATTTTTCAAGTCAAGATCAATAGTTGTTGATAGAAATTAAAATATAATTTAGCTGAGTTGTGTCATTAGACTTTTAGCTAATTAATTGTAGTGAATTGGAAAATTAGGTTCCTTTCACATTACTTTGAGAAGTAAAAATACAAATAAGGGCTAACTAGGTAATTTTACTACAATTCTAAACACTCGATGTCATCACCCTTCATCACCACCACAAATTCAGCCAAAATAAATTAAGTGTCGGCAATACCACCCCAAATTCAGCTGGCAAAGTTTAAGTGTTTGAATTGATTTACAAACAGTCATAAAGAGACTGTTGTATTGGGAAATTTTGGATTTTAAGCACTTCAATGCTACTTTATGGCTTTGTTATTTTTCCCTTGTTACTTGAATTACAATTCAGAAAAGGTAACCAAGGATATGAAATGAAAATTTAGCGTAATTAAGTTATTCATATAATATATGATTAATGTTTCCACAAAGATAACTTCAGTGTTTTAATGATTTGTAATTTTACTACAATTCTAAACACCGAATATTACACCATTCATCAATGTCATCACTACCACAAATTCAGAGCCGGCAACACCGCCTGGAATTTAGCCAACAAAATTAACTCACAGTAACGCCAAAGCAAATTCAGCCATCAAAATTCACCCTGAGAAGCTGAAAGTCAAACACAAATAATATACATGAGCCAATTGTTTATATAGATGACCTGAATACAAGCTAACCAGCTAATCAAACACAAATCATAAATGCCTTTAAACACTTTACAACCTGAGCATCTACCTAGCTTATTCTTTTTGTAATCTTCATGAGCAGCTTGTTCTTCAAAACTCAGAGTATAAACAAAACGCAGCGTTTTGTTTAAGTAACTAATGGAACTTGAAGCTACCGTTAGAAAGTATAGAACTTTAACAGCTTCCTTAACATTTTCCGTTAAAGTCTTCATGAGCTAAATATTAACTAAATTTTGAATAGTAATTTAGTTAGTTGATGTGGTTGACGTGGCTGTTGCATTTCAGAAACTGATCTGTTCTCTTTCTTTGCTTAACACCAACGGTTGATTTTGTCGAGTCAGGATCAATGGTTGTTGAGTAAATTAAATCTTCCATTAAACCGATGTACTCTTTCATAATCCAATTTTTAACCAAGCCAAAATGCAACAAATTACTCTCACATTAGCTGGTAGACAAATAATACAGCATGCGCTATGGGTACTATTTTTTTAATGCAATAATGTTAATACTCTTCTCCAAACTACATCTTCGTTCAGAAATTAAAAATCTTCCGAAAATAAACCCAACTCTATTCAATTGGACCACTTCACCTCAAAAATTTGAAGATCAAAAAAATAAATAAATAAATAAAATTACACTTATAAACCAGATTTCTTGTCAACTCCTAAACAATAGAAAAAATTACAATTTACACCCAACAATTGCGAACAATAAACAGGGTTTTGCATTAGCACGCTTGGATCTTGTAACAGTGTTCAGGAACACTGTGGTAACTGTTAGGGTGTTGCCGCTACCTCTTTTGAAAAGCCATGGGGAATCTTTTCTCTTTCTGCATAATAAACCATATGAAATTTAAATTTAACTTTCATGAAATTTAAAATTAACAACTGATAAAGCAAAAAAACAACAAACAAAAAGCAACCAGTCTCTTTCACATTAATTTAGGGGAGATTTTCCACATTACTTGGTAGAGAAGTAATACAGTGTGCGCTATGGGTACTTCTAAGCCTAATTTTTTCAAAAAAATAAAAAATGACGGTCTTTGATCAAAATCATATTTGTGGAAATTCATATTTAAGGCAGTTTGATTCATTATTGAGTCAATAAACTTGGAATTTTGAGCAATGAGAAAATAGCGATTAGAAATAATAAACAAGAATAAATTTTTAGGTCATCGCTTATTCAAAGTTTAAAGTCTAGCTCCTAAAACGGTTTGGAAATTTGGTCACTTTGAGATTGACAGAATGCTAGTTTAAAGTCTAGCTCCTAAAACGGTTTGGAAATTTGGTCACTTTGAGATTGACAGAATGCTAGTTTAAAGTCTAACTCTTAAAACAGTTTGAAAATTTGGTCACTTTGAGATTGACAGAATGCTAGTTTAAAGTCTAGCTCCTAAAACGGTCTGGAAATTTGGTCACTTTGAGATCGAAAGGAGGTCAAGCCGTGTTGTTTGATTTTATCAAATTGATGAGCCCATAATTCCAAGCACACAAATCTAGGTCAATGGTTGTTGATAGACCTGGAAATTAGGAGCATTTCACATCATTTTAGAAATAAATTCTTCCAAATACACAAGTCTAAGTCAATGGTTGTTCATATACCTGGAAAATTATGAGCATTTCACATAATTTTAGAAGTAAAATATTTTAGACTTTAGAATATTTATGATCTATAAAGGAGAAAAGAAATAGTGTGCATTATCTACAATTAAGAAGTCTTGGGCCTGCAAAATTAGTGTAGCAAACACAAAAGTCATTGCAATTTTCAAGTTAGGATAAATAGTTGTTGATAGAAATTAAAGTATAATTTAGATGATTTGTGTCATTAGACTTTCAGCTAATTAAGTGTAGTGAATTGGAAAATTAGGTTCGTTTCACATTACTTTAAGGAGTAGAAATACAAACAAGGGCTAACTAGGTAATTTTACTACAATTCTAAACACTGGATGTTATCACCCTTCATCACCACCACAAATTCAGCCAAAACAAATTGAGTGTCGGCAACACCACCCCAAATTCAGCTAGCAAAATTCACACGGCAACGCCAAAGCAAATTCAGCAAGAAAAATTCACTCGGAGAAGTTGAAAGTCAAAACACAAATCATATAAATGAGCAAATTTTTTATAAACATGACCTTGAGTACAAGCGGCAATCCATGTGATCTCACTAATCAAACACAAATCATAAATTCCTTTAAACCTGCCTACAACCCGAGAATCTCCCAGCCTTGTTCTTTTTGTACTTGATCTTCCCGAGCGCCTTGTTCTTCAAAACTCGAGACTCGAGTATAAACAAAACGCAGATTTTGTTTAAGTAACTAACGGAACTTGAGGCTGTCATAGATATATTGTTGCTTTTTGTCTAAAAATTTAAAATTGATAATAAATATTTTCATAAAATTAACTCATTCTCTCATGTGTAAACAAAATATATATCGTATTTTACAATTCTACTCTTGCTCTAAAATCGAGGAGTAACAAATAGTTTCTATCATATAGTGTCCATAGTTGTCTTCATGTCAAGAGAAGGACAATAATTGTTGAAACATCATATTTTGGATTTCAAATACTTTAATACTACTAAGAAATAGTTTCAATTCAGAAAAATAACAATATGAAATTTGAGATTAAACTTAAAATATGGATTTAAATATGCAATGACCATGGTTTTAATCTTTTCTTTTAGAAATTTGTTATTATTTGCCAATGACAGGGATCCCATTGGCAATTGTGTTTTTACCTAGTTAAAAAAATAAATAAATAAATTTGCAACAGTTTTAACATAACTATGTCTTATCAAAGATTGATTTTAGATTGAAATTTTCATGTCCAATAAAAAACAAAATTATTGATGCATGGTAGGTATGACTTGACTGTTTTTGTTAAAATTATAAAATCTCCTCGATCAATTTCCTAGAAACATCACCCTCTCACATGCAAGAATTAGTGGCTAGCTATTTATATCATAAATGGGACAACTAGGGGAAGACTTGACCCTAAAACATTAAATTCTACCAATACAGTTGAGAAATATATAGATTGAATTAAATTTTATCAATACAATTGAGAAAACATTTGATGAATTAACGTGTGTATAGGTGTATAGAAGGACAATAGTTGTTGATAGAAATTAATTTCTATCGTAAATGACCCGTTCCATAATTTTTAACCAAGTACTCTAAGTCAATACAGTTGGAAAGCTAGCCAACATTAATTCACAAGTTGATATATTTATTATTTCTTGTTCAAATTTTAGAATGCCCTCATTAATTTCCTGGAATAAGCTCACACACATGCCACAATCTATCCGTGTCAAGATGGGTCAAGCCGTGTTATGTGGTTATATTAAAAAGATGTTTTATCAGATCAGTTTCCTATCTTTTCAAAACAGACCCTAATTTCTCCCCTTTAACATGACCAATTTATTCAATTTTAATCCCAAAATTCAATTCTTAACATTCATTTTCAAGTGATGGAGACTTTGATATCTAAAGCACTGAGAGCTAAGAAAGGGGAAGAAGAAATAAATGAGAAAAAGTAGAAATAAATAATCGTGCAATTGCATATTGTACTCTTAGTTGGATAAATCTTTATAGGAGTTCAAGCCTTATAATTGATTTTAAGAACTTGATTTCCACCAATTCTACATCTTTTCTTTCATTTCATACTTGTAAATGTTTTTGTTTTCTTTTTTCTAAAAAAATTATTCAAAATATAATTATTAATTTTATTTCACTTTAAACTTGATTTAACACTAGTATTCTTTTGTAAAATATTTGTAAATGCTTTTCAATGTTCTTAAACTATGCTTTGGTAAAACATCTTGTTAAATAATATTACTGCATGAACATTATTGAACAATAAATCACATGTAAAAGTCAGTGGACTATTAACTAAAGTTTATTCAAAATCTCCTAATAAAAACAAATGTGCGATTGAAAATTGTATTGCAACTTGGAAAATCATTAAAAGAGCTCAAGTAGTGTTAATTGATTTTATGAAATTGACGAGCCAACAATTCTCAATCGTTTCTTTCATATACATCTTATTAATTAATAAGTGTGAAAATTGTATTAAAACTTCTAAAAGAAAATAAATTTCGGTTACTTTGAGATTGATAGATCACTAAGAGGTCAAGCCGTGTTATATAGTTGCAATGTGTCATCACATCAGCTTTCTATCTTTTCAGATCTTTATTATATCATTCAGTATCATCTATAAAACAAACATTATTTTGTTTAGTATTTAAATGCTATTATTTAACAAGTATGTCAGTATTGTAGTCATGCATACATGCCTATTTAACGTGTTTGTTGTTGAATTTTAGATTATTACAACAATAAATTTGCAACAAAAAAATGTATAAATAGTACTTAACTTTTTTACGATAGATTTATAATAGTAAATAATAAACTTTTAGTATTGACTCCAAGTCTTCTGATTTCTGAAAACAAAGACAAAATGCTCATGGAAAATGTTCTAATGGAAAAAAAAAGAGACAATTGTTGTATTAACATTGACTCAAAGTCTTTTAAAACATGGACAAAATAAGGATTGGAAAAAATGTACTAACTTTCAATTAATAAGAAAAGGGTTCGCTTTCATGAGAGTGATGCCTATTGCATTATTGTTATGCTTCAAATTTGAGTTAAAGAAATAAAATATCACTTAAATATTATAGTTGAGTTCAGAGGAAACTATTTTATTATTTTTTGTTATTCCTTCTTTAAAATAAATACTGTTGTGGTGTTAAAAAGTTCAGCATTATCTTATTATTCTCTTTCATCTTTCTCGATTTTTTGTTCTTTCAAACTTTTGGACTAAAAAAAGATTGTAAATATCCACAAAAGATAAAAAATGAAATTTGGCAGAGTGAATGACTTATTGCACTCAATCTTTGATTGTAGAAGGGATTGGGAATTTGATTAATATTTTTATAAAGTTGGCAGTAAATCGTTTACTAATAATAAATATTCTTTTGTCGTCCAAATTGGTAACTTTTGATTGGGACTATTAAGAGGCGGAGTGAGGCTTTACTTTTGAAGATCAAAGGGAGAGGAAGCTTATTCAGGTGCTGGTAGGCTAGAAAATCATTGGAGATTGGCCGAGAATGGAAGAAAAAATATGATGTATTAAGCGGCTCGATCTGCAAATTTTAGAAGAAACCCTAGAACGAATGTTAGCTAGACCGATAGAGCATGAAGAGTGCTTCGAAACGGTATATTACTCAGCTGATAACTCTTCGGAATCGCTAGTCGAAGATTGTCGACGATCAAATATACTAAAAAAACAAATTAAAATTTTATATTTCTATAGCATTTCAACTTTATAACGTTTATTTTCATTATGCAATAATTGTGTTGAGACAACTGAGGGAACATGAACCCGACTCAGAAGTTAGTAATTTTCTTTAAGTTAAGAGAGAAACAATAATTGTTGGTAGAAAACAAAAAAATAATTTCTATCGTAAATGACCCGTTCTGCCATAGCTTTTAATTGAGTAGCTTGACTTGGAAAATTAGGTTACTTGGAATGCCAGCTTACATAAATTGACAAGTTGATCGAATTGATTTGAGCTTTTACAATTTTATGGAAATATAAACGTTAATGATAAAATTTAAGGTGGGGTAGTGTTATTTAACTTATAATATTTTACTAAAACAGGTATTAAACATGAAATAAATAAAGTAAAGATATATTGATTTGATGCAAATTATCTCTAAGAACAGAAAAATAAGCCAAATTATAATAATACCTGAATTTTGAAAACTATTCATTAATTACAACAAATATGAAAAGTAACATCATGTCATTTTTTTAATAAAAAATTTAAAATTAATAAATAAAAATAATAAATTTTATTGGTTTATCAATTCTAAAGGAGGAATTTAACCCCTTTTTCTCCGCTGTTTTTTCTTTTCTTTTTCTTTACCTTTTTTTAACCAAATTTATCAAATGAATTTCACAAGATGATAACCATAGGTTAAAAAAAAAAAAAAACAATAATGAAAAATACAATTATTTTTATTAATAACGTTATTGAAAAATAATGACATTTTATGATAGACTTGTATTAGCGAAAAAATAAACTTCCAAATAATTAATAGTAGTGAAAATTACAATTATAATTTCAATCTATACAATTGAGATCCTATAAAATCACAACATATTTTTAATTGATTCCAAGAGTGGGATTTTAAATATTATTGTCAAGCCCTCAACAGATTTGTTTTGTTATAGAAAAAAGAAATTATTTAAATAACTTGTTGTGCCATAAGTGTTAACCAATTACATTGACTTGGAAAAGTGAAAGTGACGGTTGGTCAATGCCAGCTAAAATTATAATCTTTAAAATAAAAAAGAAAAAGATTAATAAGAAAAACTATTTTTATATTTTAAATTTATAATTTTGTTAATTTAGATAAGATAAAACTATAAGCTAAAATTTAATGTTTTTTTTTTTACCTATTGATATTAAATATCTATCTTGATGCTTAGAGACTGAGAGTTGATTAGAGTATTACTACATAAAATTAAGAGTATTAAAGAAAAAAAGGAAAAAAAAGAAAACTTATTAATGGAAAAGACAAGGAAATCCAAACAGAAGTTGGTGCCTTTTTGTATAAATAGCATAGAAGTAGTGTGTTGTGAGTCACAAAGCTTGAGTGTATTAAGAGATGGATTGTAAGTGGTTTTGGGTGTTCTTAGTAATGATGTTGGTTTCTTTAGGAGAGGGGTGTTGGGAGGAAGAGAGAACTGCTCTCTTGCAACTTAAACATTTCTTCCCTAATTCTTATGGGTATTTTTACAATTGGGTGGAGAATTTAGAGTGTTGTAGATGGGAACGTGTTATGTGTGACAACAACACTGGAAGAGTCATCAAACTCGATCTTTCGGATGTAAGGGATTGGAATTTGGGAGAGTGGTATCTAAATGCTTCTTTGTTTTCTCCCTTCCAACAACTACAATCCCTTGACTTAAGGGGCAACAATATAGCTAGTTGTATTGAGAACGAAGGTCAATTGTCTTCCTCCCTTCAACTTAATTTATTTCTACATTTAGGTTCATGTTTAATTTCCAATAAATTTATTTGCATCTAGCTAGTACCATATGATTTTAATAAAATGATTTCACATTATTACAAATTCCTCAAAAATCTCTCATTTACTATTAAACTTGAGGATTTCAACATATTTTATGGACTTGTCAATTTTATGATTATTGATTTATGTTTTCAATATTTTGTGAATAATTTTGTGATATGTTATATGATAATATGCATGAAGCAATTTATTCGCTTGAAAATGATTGAGTATTTGGTGTTTCAAAGGCTATCAAGGTTAAGTAACTTGAAGGAATTGAATTTAGAAGACAACAACTTCAACAACAACATCTTATCATCTCTAGATGGTCTCTCCTCATTAAAGTATCTGTATCTAAAATATAATATGTTTAAAGGAGTTGTTAATGTTGAAGGTAATTAGCTAGTTTCTTATTCTCTTAATTTCAACCATTTTTTTTTTTTTGTGAATTGATAACTGAACTTTTAAATTATGTATATGAAAGAGTTTAACATTGTGAAATTGTTTAACCTTTTCCTAGGGTTACATTCTTTGAAAGTGTTGGACATGGGCTACAATGAGATTGACCATTTTGCCAGTCCCAAAGGTAATAAGTAATAATATTTGTGACATGATCACAATTTACAGCTTCTTTGGAGTAAGTACAAGCTCTCAATCACAGCCACATAGTTTTCTCCCAAACCAAATATCACAACCATTAAAAACTGTCTCAATATTTATAAAACCAGCAAAAGCCCCACTCATTGTCTCGTGCCTGTCAGATTCAGTTTTGAAAACCAAGTCAGCAGAAAATGTTTCACTTTAATTACCAGAACAACCACACAATTAACTACTTTTTTAATGGGTTATAACTTATGAACTAAACAAGGAAGGTTATTTTAGGAATGCATGTAGAATAGAATAATAAGCCAAAGTGCAAGCATTATGAGACATTCACGCTCCTTTGAAGGGAGTGGACAACACACATCACCAACTAAGATTGCAAAGCCTTGTTAAAGGTTAAAAATTCCCATTTTCACCTTGTTAGAAGATTTTTAATGAAATCAAATTGTAGAATTTAAGATTTTAAATTATTATAAATATATCTTAAAATTCTTCACTAGTTCACTTCCCTATAATAACATCTTATTCGGATATACAACTGAATAATTTGAATGGGTTTATTAATATTCAAGGTAATTTAGCTAGCTTCTCATTCTCATAATTTCAACTTTTTTTTTTGTGAATTTACAATATAATTGGACTTTTTAGATTAAATATATGAAACATTTTAATTTTGTGAAATTGTTTGACTATTTTCAGGTTTGAGTAACTTGGAGGTTATAGATTTAAGTTATAACAACTTCAACAATAGCATATTATCTTCTTTGGGTGATCTCTCTTCATTAAAATCTTTGTATCTGTTTTCTAATGGATTGACTGAATGTTAATGTTCAAGGTAAGTTTTTTAACTTTTTTTTTTGTGAATTTACAATATAATTGGACTTTTTAGATTAAATATATGAAAAATTTTAATCTTGTGAAATTGTTTGACTATTTCCAGGTTTGAGTAACTTGGAGGTTTTGGATTTAAGTTATAACAACCTCAATAACAGCATATTATCTTCTTTGGGTGATCTCTCCTCATTAAAATCTTTGTATCTGAATAATAGTGGATTGACTGGAACTGTTGATGTTCAAGGTAAGTTTGATCAAGTTCCTTATGTCTTCTTAATGATAAATTTTTAATTAAGTTTGTTTAATTTTTTCCCTGGATTACAATCCTTGAAAAACTTAGAGGAGCTATACATGGGTTGGAATAGGATTGACAAATTTGTCAACTCTAAAAGTATTCAATTCATTCCATCAACACAGGCCCATAACCAAACTTAAGTAATAATATTTAATGACTTTATTTCTAACTCTCAAATTTCTAATACAAAGACACAATCTTTGAGAATGTTACACTAAGTGATGCCCACACTATGTAAACTTATTTTTACATTATCATTTTCTAAAATTAAAATGAAAAATCAATTATTATATTGTGTATTTGAAAACAATTTTCATATTAATGAAATAGGTATAATTTGAATATTTAGTATTATCTTTAAAATAAAATGCATTTGACAATTTTAACTTGAAAATGTAGGGTAATTTTTTTTATTTAAAAAAAAAAAGATTTTCTAAGTACTATAAATATTATTTTGAAAATTACGAAACTTAAATCTTGAGCTTAATTTCCTTTTTTTTTTAAAAAAAAAAATCTGAATCTTGATTTCCAAACTGCCTAGCAAAAAATTTTATTTTTTATTTTTTCTAAATTCGAAAAATATAATTATTTTTTTATGAAAGAAAGACTAAAGTTAATTACTAGAAACCATTAAGACCAAAGCGTTAATAAAGTTAATTTGAAAAATATAATTCTTGAGGTTAATACTAATTCTTTTAATAAAAGAAAAAATTGTGTTTCATAAGTCTTTATACTATAGCTAATAAATTTTCTAATTTTCTGATAATATTCATAAATCTTTATACTCAAAATTATATATATGAAAGAATTTAACCTTGTGAAATTGTTAATCTTCTCTTTGGGTTACATTCTTTGAAAAAGTTGGACATGAACTGTAATGAGATTGACCAATTTGTCAGCCCCAAAGGTTTTAATTAGAAGACTTTTAACTTTGGTGAGACTCTTATCTAAAGAAATATCGAGAATAGTTTTATAAAATTATTTTTATAATTTTCTTAAAATAAAAATGAAAAATATTTTGTTCATGTTAATGAATTTTGACATTATTGACTGAAAATTGCAGGGAAAAAAGGATTTATCATGTTCTGCATATATTTTTTTTAATTTCCAAAATAAAATTCTTCTGAATCTTGATTTTCAAATACATAGACCAGTTCTATTTTTAGGTTTTTAAATTATAAAATAGATAATGATTTGAAAGAAAGAAAAAATGAAGTTGTGATTGTTTTTATAATTTAATTAATCCAAACAAAAATTTTATATATGTATTTACTAATTTATCCTTATATTTATTAATGCAATTATATATAGCCATTATATCATTATATAATAATTTTGTTTTAGTAATTACTATATTAATTGACGTTAAATATGGCTCTTGCATTAAAATACTTTATTTTAGGCCACATTTAATTAATTGACCTAATAATTAAGGCAGGTATTAATTACTTTATTTATGAATAATATATATTATTTAAACATTAATTATAAGTTAATATTATAATATTAATAGAAAATATAAACATATTATCTTAAAATATAAATATATAAAAGTAATTTGGACTTTTTAAATTAAATATATGAAACAGTTTACTCTTGTAAAATTGTTTGACTATTTTCATGTTTGAGTAATTTGGAGGTTATGGATTTAAGTGGTAACAACCTCAGCAATAGCATATTATCATCTTTGACTGGTCTCTTTTCATTAAAATCTTTGTATCTAAGAGATATTGGATTGAATGGAACCGTTGATGTTGAAGGTAAGTTTGATAAAATTCCTAATGTCTTCTTATGATCAATTTTTAATTAACTCGTTTCATTTTTTTCCTAGGATTATGTTCCTTGAAAAACTTAGAGGAGTTGTACATGGACGGGAATAAGATTCACAAATTTGTCAACTCCAAAGGTATTTCATCACTAAACTTTAATAATAATATTTAATCAATTTATTTATAACTCTCAAATTTCTATTCGATTATGTATTTAAAAACAGTTTTCATATTAATAAAATATTAAATAAATAGTAATGCTACAATAGGTATTATTTTACAAATTAAAAAAGATAATTCTTGAGTTTAATTTTCTTTTTTCTTTTTTTAAGAAAAAAAAGTTCATCTAAATCTTGATTTTCAAAACTGTCTAGCAAACAATTTTTTTCTTTTTAAATTCGAAAAATAGAGAATTATTTTTATTAAGAGAAAGACTAAGTTTAATTTCTATAAACCATTAAGCCCATAATGTTATTTGTATGTTTTTAAAGTTCTCTTTTTTTATTTTTTTCAAAAACGCACAGACAATTTTTTGAGGTTAATACTATTTCTTTTTATAAAAGAAAAAATTGTGTTTCGTAAATCTTTGTACTCCAGCTAGTAAACACATATTTATTTTATTTTATTTGCAAAATATGAGAATTGAGTTTTAGGAAAAAATGAATTCCTTTGTAAAATCTATTCCTTGCATTACGTTGAAGACTGTTAATTATAATTCAGTTTTTTAATTTACAGATTATAGAGGCTTGAAGAAGTTGAATACCCTTTCTCTACAGAGTGGTATTGAAACCACTGATGCAACTATTTTTCTACAGACAACATTGAGGTTGTTCTCATCCTTAAAGACACTTAACCTTTCATATAATAGTTTTAATCAAACAATGATTGCTCGAGGTAAGAAATAAGCTAAAGTTATGATGGTAAAACAAAATTGTTGATAATTTGTCAATTACTTACCTAGCATTATTTAAATTTGTTGCACTATTTCAACAGAGTTGCATAATTTGACCACCTTGGAAGAATTGAACTTGGATGAGTCAGAGCTCCACATAAGCTTTCTACAAACTGTTGCAACTTGCACTTCACTGAAACATTTGTCAATGAGATATTGTGAACTCAATGGCATCTCACAAGTTCAAGGTATATTTAAGATTAGTTCCATTTGCATTAATTCATATATGTGGATCAAACACCTCTTGAAATTTTATATTCAAGTTAAGATATGGAAAAAAATAAAATATTTTTTAGAAATGAGATCAAATATTAATTTCTATACGTACTGAAAATTAATTTTTTCTTTTATTATAATATTCTAGATATGGGAATTCCAAAATTGAGATCAAATATTATATTTTAATTGAGCAGGCTTTTTAGCCTTGAATGTTGGCAATAAAATATTGAAAATTGTAGGAAATTTCCTCTTTTGGAATGGATTAGATTGAATTCATTTTAATCTTTAAAAAGTAACAAAAAATGATCAATAGAATGTGCAATTGAGCTTGATATCTTTTTTTTTTTTTTTTAATTTAATATTGTTTTTCGGTATGTATAGGTTTATTAATTTCAAATTTTGGAACATTTGCTTATGGATATTCATATACATTCATGTCAATGTGTAGGTTCTATTTATTTCAGAAATTTGGAAAGTTTGGACATGGAGAAAACTACACTCAACAACAGCTTTTCTCAAATCTTTAAACCAATAATTTCTCTTAAGGAATTATCATTGTCTTATTGCGGACTCAATGGCACATTATATGATCAAGGTTAGTAAATCAAATAAATACATATGCAATAAATAAAAATTAAAAAAAAAAACATTTACACAGTTCATGTATTAGCTATAAATCACTTGTATTAATAGATTACATTAAAATGAAAAAGTGACAAAAAAGATAATAACCATGTCCACCATAATAATAAACGATTCAAAAAATTAATGATGAGTTTAAAGTGATCACTTGTATTAATTGATGAAATTGAAACAATAAATAGTGACAAAAAAAATGATATTAAAATCATGTCTACCATAATAAGATATTTGATGTAAATGTTTATGAATTATATATGTTAATAATTAAATGACATGTTTTATTTCAGGCTTGTGTGAGATGGTGCATTTACAAGAGTTGTATATTGGCAATAATGATTTACGGGGTCCCTTACCTCCATGTTTGCCAAATTTGACTTCACTTCAGTACTTAGATATTTCTTCCAATCAAATTACTGGAAACATCTCCTCATCTCCCCTTAAGGATCTACCATCTATCCAAGCCCTTGACATTTCAAACAATCACTTCCAAGTCCCAATATCACTCAGTCCATTTTTTAACCTTTCAAACCTCAAAGATTTCAGGAGTGAAGATAACCAAATATATGTTGAAACCATCTCGTATTCTTTGACCCCAAAATTCCAATTAAATTCCATCACGTTGTCTGGTTGTGGAATTGTTGGCACTTTTCCCAAATTTCTTTACCATCAACATGACTTACAAGAAGTTGATCTCTCCCACATGAATTTGAGTGGAGAATTTCCGTATTGGTTGTTGTCCAACAATACCCAACTAGAAACACTTTTTCTAGTTAATAATTCTCTTTCAGGAACTTCCCTATTGCCATCTCAATCCCATATGCATTTAGAACGCTTAGACATCTCCATCAATTTCTTTCATGGCCAAATTCCAATAGAGATTGGTGCAAAACTACCGAAGTTATATTATTTCAACATTTCTAGAAATTCTTTCAACGGTAGCATTCCATCTTCTTTTGGTAATTTGAGCTCCTTGCGATTTTTGGACTTATCAAACAATATGCTGGCTGGCGGAATACCTGAGCACTTGGCCATAGGGTGCTTTTCACTAGTAAAATTGGTGTTATCAAACAACAATTTGCAAGGTCATATCTTCTCTAATACTATGAACTTGAAGCAGTTACAAATATTACAATTGGATGGTAATCATTTTAGTGGAGAGATCCCAAAAAGCTTGTTAAATTGCAGTTCTTTAGGTGGATTGTATCTCAATGATAACCATCTCTCAGGCAAGATCCCAAGATGGATTGGAAATCTATCAAAGTTAGCAGTTATTGCAATGTCAAATAATGAACTTGAAGGTCCAATTCCAAATGAACTATGTCAAGTTTATTATCTTCCAATTTTGGACCTTTCAGACAACAATATCTCTCGGTAGTTTTCCATCTTGTTTTAAATTTTCAGGAATCAAGCAAGTTTACTTATCAAGAAATAGATTGCAAGGACAACTAAAAGATGCTTTCTGCATTAATAGTTCTAATTTGGTGGTCTTAGATCTTAGCTATAACCACTTCAAAGGGACTATTCCAAGTTGGATTGGCAACCTCTCTTCTTTAAGTTACCTTATCTTAGGTAACAATCATCTTAAAGGTGAATTACCTAATCAATTGTGCAATCGACGTAACTACGCTAGATCTCTCTCAAAACAGCTCTATGGTAAAATTCCTTCTTGCTTGGATTTCACCGCCCTCCATGAAGAAAATGGGAATGATACAACTATAACTTCGCTATTATGGAAGTCCGTAAGTTATCGATTGGCTACTCTATTCGAGGTGAAGAATCCATACAACACAACAAAAAGTATATCCTACCCTTACAAGGGAAGAATCCTCACGCTTATGTCCTGGAATTGATCTTTCTTGCAATAAATTATTCGGTGAAATTCCCCGATCAAATCGGAAACCTAACCGCACTGCGCTCTTAATCTTTCTCATAATAATTTGACAGATCAATCCCAATAACATTCTCAAATCTCAAACAAATTGAGAGCTTGGATCTTTCTTACAACGATTTGAATGGAAAAATTCCTTCTAATCTAGTAGAGATATACACATTGTCTGTTTTCAGTGTAGCACACAATAATTTATCAGGAAAAACACCTGAAAGGAAGAACCAATTTGCAACTTTTGAAGAAGGCAGCTATTTAGGAAACCCTTTTCTTTGTGGACCGCCTTTGAAAAAAAGTTGCAACCCAGTGGAACCTAGAGCTTCAACCGACAACAAAGAAGAAGGTGATAGTGATTTTGTTGACATGGACATCTTCTATATCACTTTTGTGGTGACCTACATAGTTGTGCTTTTAGTGATTGTCGGAATTTTGTATATGAATCCTTACTGGAGACGAACATGGTTTTATCTTGTGGAGAAGTTGATGATCTCCTGTTACTACTTTGTTATTGACCATCTTCCATAATTTTGTGGTTGAATTATGATTGTAATATTACATGTATGTCAATTTTTTCTTTTTCAATAATATGTATTTTCTTTAAGTCAAATGATGAAATAAATTTATTGAACCATTAAACAAAGTTCTAACTTATTTAATTTGAAAATATTTCATATGTGTTAATTTTTTTTATTAAAAACTATTTCAAAATATTTTAAAAATTATGGAACACTTTTTTTCTCTCGAATTGCTATGATATTCTAATTAGAAATATATTAAATATTAATGGAAGTTGATGAAATACTATATTCAATATCTAAATTATATTACATATTATTAGAAGTACCTACGAATGAAATCATTTTCTTTGTGGACTACCATTGAACAAAAAGTTGCAATCCATTAAAATAGCATCATTGGCACCAAAAGCTTCATCAGATAATAAAGAAGATAACAGTAAATTTGTTGACATATACATTTTCTATATAATTTTTTTAATGAAAAATATTTCGAAATATTTCAAAAGTTTATCCACAATTTATTCCCAAATTGCTATGATATTCTAATTATTAACATAGTAAATATTTTTGAAATTAAATGAAATAATATATTCAATATCTTTATTATTATTGTACATTAATAATAATAATAATAACCCCAATTCAAGTGGACCATTTTCATCTCAAGAATTTAATTCCAAAAAAAAAAAAAAAAAGAGACCTATGGAATGGATATTTAAAAGGTCCCAAAATATCAATATCATTTATTTACACCCAAAAGTAGTAAAAATCCCCCAAGTCTCAACTGAAAGAAAAATGACATGTTACCCCACCGAGCAGGGTTTAAGACTCCTTACTTTCGCTTAAGCCCTTCTCTTCGCAGAAGCCGAAACAGCTCTGCTCTGCTTTTTACAACACCCACCTTAATAAAAAACCCTAATTCCAATCTTCTTTGCCCCAGGTATCAATTCTATTCAATTTTAATCTCAAGAGTCAAATCTTTTCATTCATTTTCAAGTGATGGAGAATATGATTACTGAAGTTCAAGTGGAAGTGGAGGGCGGGAATTCGGATCCTGGAGGAGGATCCTTTTCTGGGTTCCAAAGAAGGATCGAGTTTCATCCGGCTAGAAAAGTCTTTAGTGGGCTTAGTAATGGTGATGACAATGGGGATTTTAAATTGGAGACGCTGAATCCAAGTGGGTCGGAGCAGAAGAAAACTGGGACGGGTCAGGGACAGGGTCCGAGTGGTGGGTCAGGGAAGAAAGTTGATGGGTCTGAGTTTTGGGATTGTGGGTTGGATCCTGAGCTGAGTCTTGGGATGACTTTTCGGAGAATTGTGAGTGTGATTAGTTTGTAATGATTTTCTTTTTTTTTTTTTTTTTTTTTTGTAATTCTATGGTTTTGAATGAGTTTTTTCTGTATTGATAATTTGTTCGAATTCAATCGTTTCGTTGTAGTTTGATTTAGATCTATTGAAAGGCAATTGGTATGTTACAGGAAGTGAAATCCCGGTATGGCAACAGTAATTTATTGAGTATTTGTTAGTTTCATGGTTTTATTTGAGGGGAATTGCTATGTTGCCGGGAGTATAATTGTAGTATAGTTGCTGGAATTAATGGTTTTGGTAGTCCATATGTATTTACAAATGTGCAATGAAACTAATAACGAAATACCGATCATTTTGGATTGCAATAGTTCTGCCATAGTTTAATATATGTTAACTTGTGGTTATCAGTCGGTGATTTCAGCTCAAAGACTTGGTATTTAGTTGAATTTGGTATTTTGAATAAATTTGGTGTCAATTTTTTCAATGGCAAGTGTATGACGCTTTTTAGGTAATATCTGTGATGAACTTGGTTTTGTGTTGTTCACTAAACTTATCTATAATGATATGTATGACTTACAGGGTGCTGGTCTTGAAAATCTTGGAAATACTTGTTTTCTCAAGTCAGCGTTGAATGTCTGATATATATAGAGCCTTTAACGGCATACTTGCAGAGTGACAAGCATCAAAATTCTTGTAAGTGGCTTCTATTTCTGCTCAATTCTTTCTCTTTTTGCTTTTTACCTCCATGAACACAATAATATAGGCATGCAGATTTCTGCATCAATTCATGTGTTTAGCTGTACTTTTATTTGGCAAGATCCCTTAGATGATTAATCAATTTGCAACTTTTGGAGAAAGTAGTTATGAGGGGAATCCTCTTCTTTGTGGACCACGCTACATTGACTTGGAAAATGGGGTTACGTTCTCACCACTGCAAGAGGAAGTTGATACTCCTCATAAGTCAATAAAAATTAATCGAGAAGTTGATTGAGTGGCATGGTAGCTTGAACATAGATGTCTGTTAGGAATGAAAAAAGATCCCCGAATCAATTGAAAACTTGATAAATACCTCCTATAGAAGTAGCATAGATGTTTGTTTCTGTGTGTATCAAGACGTGTTTAAAAGGTGTATGGATATTCTTAGTGTTGATGTTAGTTTCATTAAAAAGGTGTGGGAGTGAGGATGAAAGTTGTTGGGATGAAGAGAGAATTGCTCTCTTGCAACTTAAACCATTGTTGAATAGTACTTATTACCTTCAAGATTTGGTGGAAAAGGTGTTGGGATGAAAACTCAAGATCGTTGTCAATGGAGAAGGGTTGAGTGTAGCAAAGACAACGGGCAAAGTGATCAAACTCTATGTTAGTTATGTGAAAAGAACTAAATTGTGAGATCACTTGTATATATATGCTAATTCAAATCATACAAGAGTAGTAGAAACTAACCCAAAGTCTCAATCAAAAATTTGTACGGCGTAAAACCACAAAACAGATCGTAATTTCTCAATCCCCTTAAATCCTTTTATTAATCTATTCATTTTTAATCCCCAAATTCAATTATTTCATTCATTTTCAAGTGATGGAGAATTTGATAATTGAAATTCAAGTTGAAATTCTGGGCAAGTTTTCCGATCCTAAGAACTGAGAGTTAAGAAAAGGGAAGAAGAAACGAGACAAAAAGGGCAATTTATTTCACTAGATATTTATTTACTTAATTTCACATTAAACTTGAATCCAGCTTCATTATTAACAATACTTGTAAATGACTTCAAAAAAAAGTCATTTGTGCCTCCAAGTCATTGCAGCCAAATCCTTATACTTGGACACGTAGAAGCTCATTTGTTTTAAGATAAATTATTTTTATTGATTTATGAAGTGACGTGGCATTTTGATGACACGTAGGAGTCAAATTTTGGAGTTGGCTGGTCAAAGTATTTTGTTAAACAAGAGGGGCGCTTCCTTTCTTTTCCTTCGCCTAAACCTAAATCGAATTAGGTTTGTGCGCAGCTCTCATTTCTCTCGTTTTCTCTCTTGGTTAACAGAGAGAGAAACGGTTAGAAGTGCTGTGCTGGAAATCCAAGATCCGTCCATGGAATCAACGGTGATGGTAGGTGTGAGCTGTCCTTTATGTTATAGCCTTTCTGTTTTTATAAATTTGTACTGATTTTCTGCTTTGTGTGCAATGTATGAGTGGTGAGAGCATCTGGGTATACGGGTGTGTAATCAGAGGGTTTGTATCGGGTTGATGCCTTGGTGTAAAAGGGGTGAGCCGATTCTTCTGTAAGGTTTCTCAAACTCATAGTAAAGTTCTTTTCTGGTTGCCTTTGAAGAGTGGATGTAGGTAATCTTTCAGATTACCGAACCACTATAAATTGGTGTCTCTCTCTTCTTATCTTCCTTTACTGTTTTGTTTTCACTTTTATGCTTGTTATGGTTTGAATGCCTAATCTGGACTATTGCATGATTCATTATATATTGGGTCTGATTTACAACAATTTATCTATAACATCAACATTTTAAATTTACAGTGTCACATGCATGGTAACTGTGAGATTTAATAATTTTATGTTAGAAGATAATGAAAGAGAGAATAGGAATTGAAAGAAAAAGAGGCAGTTCTATCATTGATCCAAAGTCTCCTGTGACAAAGAGAAAATGTGCATGAAAAAAAAAAAAAAAGACACCTAACTCAATAGTAAACTTGATATACCTCCTATAAATGACATAGATGTTTGTTTCTGTGTGCATTACAACAGGGAGAGTGATTAAACTCTGTTGCAGTTATGTAAGGAAAGTTGAATTGGGAGATCAGATGTATCTCAATGCTTCTTTGTTTTCTCCCTTCCAAGAATTAGAGTGGCTTGACTTTGGTTGGAATGGAATAGCTGGTTGGTGTTATAACAAAGGTCCTATATAGAATTTAACTATATAAATTCTTGATATATCAAATAATACTTTATTCCTGAGAATTGGTTTAACTATTTACATGCAGGTTTTCAGTAACTAATGAGACTGGAGATTCTTGATTTAGGTGGTAACTTCCTCAATAATAGTATAGTTTCATCTCTAGCTGGCCTCACTTCATTAAAAGCATTACATTTAAATCAAAATAGATTGAATGGAACTGTAAATGTTCAAGGTAAGCATACTCAAGCACATTTTTTTAGAGTATTTGTTTCTTGTTTTTCAGTATCCCAGTTACAAATCAACATGTTTAATTTACTCAATTAATTTACAAAAAATAGTTTTTTTTTTCGACTGTTTAATTAGTTAACTATGGTTAACTTCTTCCCAGGTTTAGAATCGTTGAGGGACTTAGAGGAGTTGGATTTGAGTGGAAACCAGATTTACAAATAATCAGAATATTTAGCTCTGATTATTTGTTACCATGACTCACAGATTGCAAAGTTTCGAGAAAGTTGAATGCCCTTTATCTAGAGAATCTCAAAAATATTGATGGAAGCATTTTGTTAGAGTCATTGAGGTCATTCTCATCCTTAAAGAAACTTCACTTGAGCTATAGTAATTTCAGACGTGGAACAATGACTACTCAAGGTAAGTTACAGTAGCTGCCAATTAAATAACTTTTTATATAGAGTTGAAAATTTTGACCAATGTGGAAGACTTGATCTTGGACTATTCTTCTCTTCACATAAGCGTTCTTCAAATTGTTGGAGCTTTCACTTCGCTTGAACGCTTTGTCGATGAAGAATTGTAAACTTAGTGGCATCTTGCACCATCAAGGTAAATTTACAATGAATTTTTTCGGGTTTATTTTATTTCTAAAGTTAAGTTGAATATCTTATTTAGCGGCATCTCTGTTAAATGTTTGTAGGTGTTCCTAATTTCAAGAATTTGAAATTTTTATTCAACATTAGCTTTTTTCCAAATGATTACACCCATGGCTGCTCTTGAGATTTTATCTTTGTCTACTTGTGGACTCACAGGTACACTGCCTAACCAAGGTAATTAATTATTAATCATTTTATCCGCTATCATCAACATAAATTTATGATTTTGGTTCTATATTCATTAGTCAATAAAGGTTTTATTGTATTTTTAGGTCTGTGCAAGCTGAAGCAACTAAAAGAGCTGTATATGAACAATAATGACCTAAGGGGTACCTTGCCTTGGTGCTCTGCGAATTTGACTTCTCTTCAACTATTGGATTAATGAAAGCATCTCCTTATCACCCCTTAAACATCTAATATCCATCCAATATCTTTTCCTGTCACACAATAACTTCAAAATCCCAATTTCACTTGAACCTTTTTTCAACCATTGGAAACGCAAGAAGTTCTATGGTGAGAATATAAAGAAATTGAGTCTCATTCTTTGGCCCCACGATTCCAGTTAAATTCCTTCATGTTGGGTGGTTATGGAGATGGTGGCACATTTCCCAAATTTCTTTATTATCAATATGACTTTCATGAAGTTGATCTCTCACATAAATTTAAAGGGAGAATTACCGAATTGGTTGTTAGAGAAAGCATAAAACTAGAAACAATTCTTCTAGTTAATAACTCTCTTTGTGGACCTTTCCAATTGCCAATTCATCCTCACCAACATTTGACAAGTTTAGATATCTCAGTCACATTCCAGTAGAGATTGGGGCGAATCTATCGAGGTTAAGATCTTTAAACATTTCTAGAAATGCGTTTAATGGTAGCATTTCACCTTCTATTGGTGACATGAACTCATTGAAAAGTCTAGACTTTTCCAATAATAATTTTGCTGGTGAAATACATGAACATTTGGCCATGGGTTGCTTCTCATTGCAGTTGCAAGCGTTATCAAACAACAGTTTGGAAGGTCACTTATTCACTGAAAGTTTTAATCTAACAAACTTGATGAGGTTACAATTGGATAGCAATAACTTGACAGGAAATATCCCAGAAAGTTTGTCTAATTGCTCTTTGGAAGGATTGCATCTTGGCGATAACCATTTTTGTGGTAAAGACCCAGGGTGGTTGGGAAACATGGCAGAATTGGTAGATTTTATAATGCCCAGTAACTATCTTGAAGGTCCAACTCAAATGGAGTTTTGTAAACTTAATTTTCTTGAAATTTGGGACCTTTTAGAAAATATAATCTCTAGGTATTTTCCATCTTGTTTACAACCTTTTAAACCTGTCAAGAAATAAACTACAAGGACAATTCAATGATACGTTTTATTATAGCCTTTCTTAAGACATTAGATCTTAGTTATAATTTCTGCACTGGTAACCTTTCAAACTGGATTGGCAGGCTTTCTCAATTACGTTACTTCATCTTGGCGAAGAATAATTTGGAAGGTGAACTGCCTCTGCAATTATGCGAGTTAGACCAATTACGTCTTATGGATCTTTCTCATAAAAATTTGACAGGCTTTATTCTTCCTTGTTTAAATATGAGTGAATGATATTATGATGCTGCAACTCTAACTTATGGTTTTCTGGATCAAGTTCCGGCTTACAATCCTTTGCCTGCATTTGCTTACTCTCAAATCGGTCCTCCAAGTATTAAGGAAGAAACTATAGATTTCACAATGAAGCATAACACATTCTTCTACAGTGGGATAATTCTCATTTTAATTTCAGAGATGTAGCTTCGAGAGCTGCTTTGCAGAGTGCAATTGTCAAAAATATGCAATGAAAGTGGATCATCGCCAACTTCAATAGTTAATGACCATGAAGATAGTAACTTCATTGACAAGGGCATGTTTTATATTTAGTTTTACAATGTCTTTTATAATTATGCTCTTGGGGTTTTTTGTTGTCCTGTTCTTGTATATAAATCCTCATTGGCGGGAAGTATGGTTTCATCTCGTCCAAAAGTGGATTACTTCCTCCTATTATTTCATTTTTGACCATTTCCTTTGACAAATTGTGATCAAATATATCCTTGCACTATATGTATCCTTAATTTTCTATTTTAATTCGAATTATTCAGTAAGCGTATTTCCAACACTTCTTCAATTAAATTTATGATAAATTTCTCTAGTACTATATATGTTAATTAGAAAACATATCAATATGATATCCGAAACAGTAATTTCCTAGTTCATGGAAAATTCACTGTTGATATTATCTTTCTTCGTCACTTCACATTTTAAATGATTTTTTTGTTTTTTATTTAAAAATAAGAAGCATTGAGACACAAAACAATTGATTTAATTTTACAAACAAATTTTAGAAATAATCTTTATTTTATAAAGTATATGAAAA
>CM047743.1:22130250-22318514 GCA_026225825.1 Pistacia integerrima | reverse complement strand
ATGGTTGTATGGTTCCGTATTAAAGTTCCCGAAAACTCGAAACAAAGACAATAGAAACATTGAAATGTAACAAATTAAAAAGAATTCAATTATATTTCGTAAAAGTATATACTAATTTTGTACGTAGTGTTGGAACTTAAATATTATTGTTAAGCCCTCAAGAGATTTTTTTTTTTTGAAATAAAAATAACTCATATCGTAAATAACACTATAATGCTATAAGTTTTAACCAATTATATTGATTTGGAATATGAGATTACGTTCACAACACTGTAGAAAAAGTTGATAGTCATCCAAGTCAATACTGCTAACATAAAAATTTTCCATATTTGATTTGAAGCATAAGATAAGACAAGCTAGAAACTAAATAATAGTATTTCAATCGAAATAGTTCTTTTTTTCTGGAAAATAATTAATAAAATGTTTATTTCTAGGTTGTTGCTTATCTAAAATCTTTGACGTTCAAAACAAATTTGGAAATTGTAATATAACTTCCGAAAAAATAGAAATTTTGGTTACTTTGAGATGGTTGTATTAAAGTTCCCTAAAACTGAAACAAAGACAAAACGGGCATTAAAAATGTAATAAATTAAAAAGTTCAATTATATTTCATAAAAGTGATATACTAATTTTGTACATAGTGTTGGAACTTAAATATTATTGTTAAGCCCTCAAGAGATTTTTTTTTAGAAATAAAAATAATTTATGTCGTAAATAACACGATAGTGCTATAAGTTTTAACCAATTATATTGATTTAGAAAATGAGATTACGTTCACAACACTATAAAAAAAGTTGATAGTCGTCCAAGTCAACAAGTCAATACAACTAACATAAAAATTTTCCACATTTGATTTGAAGTATAAGATAAGACAAGCTAGAAACTAAATAATAGTATTTCAATCGAAATTGTTCTTTTTTTCTGGAAAATAACTAATAAAGGGTCTATTTCTAGGTTGTTGCTTATCTAAAATTTTTGACGTTCAAAACAAGTTTGGAAATTGTAATATAACTTAATAGAAATTTTGGTTACTTTGAGATGATTGTATTAAAGTTCCTTGAAATTTAAACAAAGACAAAATGGGCATTGAAAATGTAATAAGTTAAAAAGTTCAATTAGATTTCATAAAAGTGATATACTAATTTTTTACCTAGTGTTGGAACTTAAATATTATTGTTAAGCCCTCAAGAGAATTTTTTTTTTTTTTAAGAAATAAAAATAATTTATATCATAAATAACACTATAGTGCTATAAGGTTTAACCAATTATATTGATTTGGAAAATAAGATTACATTCACAACACTGTAGAAAAAGTTGATAGTCGTCCAAGTCAACAAGTCAATACAACTAACATAAAAAATTTCCACACTTGATTTGAAGTATAAGATAAGACAAGCTAGAAACTAAATAATAGTATTTCAATCGAAATTGTTATTTTTTTTTCTGGAAAATATTAGTAAAAGGTCTATTTATAGGTTGTTGTTTATCTAAAATCTTTGACGTTCAAAACAAGTTTGGAAATTGTAATATAACTTCCAAAAGAATATAAATTTTGGTTACTTTGAGATGGATAAATCACTAAGGCATGTCAAGTCATATTATATTGTTGTATTAAAAAGATGAGTTTGTTATCTTTTCAAAAAGACCCCACTTTCTCAATCCCTTTAACACGGCCAATTTATTCAATTTTAGTAATCCCAAAATTCAATTTTTTTTTTTTTTTTTCATTTCATCTTCAAGTGAGGGAGAATTTAATAACTAAAGGACTAAGAGCTAAGAAAAGGGAAGAAGCAATAAATGAAAAAAAAAATAGAAATAAATGAAGAAATAAACAATTATGCAATTGCAAATTGTACTCTTAGTTGGACAGTTCTCTATAGGAGGTCAAACCTTATAATTGATTTTAAGAATTTGATTTGCCACCAATTTATCATCTTTTCTTTCATATCGTACTTGTAAATGTTTTTTTTTTCTAAAATATTTATTCAACATATAATTATTTATTTTATTCCACATTAAACTTGATTTAACACTAATGTTCTTTGGTAAAATATTGGTAAATGATTTTCAATATTCTTAAACTATGCTTTGGTAGAACATCTTGTTAAGTAACATTACTGCAGGAACATGATTGAACAAAAAATCAATGTCAAGATGAATTGTCAATTGGCTCAAGCTTATTCAAAGTCTCCTAAACAAACAAGTGTATGATTGCAAGTTGTATTACAAGTTGGGCAAATCAATAGAGAAAGTCAAGTTTTAATTGATTTTATGAAATTGATATGCCACCAATTCTTCATCTTTGTTTTTTGTTATTTTATCAACAAGTGTAGAAATCGTAAAAGAAAGTCATTTGTGCCTCCATGGCATTGTAGCCAAATACTTATAATTAGCCACGTACATTTATTTATTATCAATGAAATCAACATTTTAAATTTACAATGTTACCTTGCAAGATATTTGTGAGATTTAATACTTTTGTTTTAAAGATAATGAAAGTGAGAAAAGGAATTGAAAGAAAAAGAGACAGTTGTATTATCATTGATTCAAAGTCTCCTGTAACAAAGACAAAATGTGCATGGAAAATATACTATTAATTGTTTTACAAAAATCTGAAAATATTCTCAATTAAATTTTATCACCCATTAGAGATAAGCTTTAACTTCAACACAAATTTTAAAAATTAAATAAACTTAAAAGAATTGAGATAAAACTTTAAAATAAAATTAAAATATAACTTTATAAAAAAAAAAATTAAAACTAGTAAACTCTAATACATTAAAAAATATTAAAAATAGAATATTAAGAAAAAACTTATAAAATAATAAAACTCTAAAAAAATTATGTGGGCATCCTTCTTGGACACGATGGCCAACGCTTGATCTCGCCAGGATCTAGCCTAGCACAACGAGATTGCGCCACGCCAACCCAGGTGGGACTGGCGTAGGCCAACGTCACTAGCAGGAACACCTGTTGAAGAGGCACATCACATGCAACCCCATTCAAAACTTCTTTTTAAGTTATTAGTTTTTTATTTTTTTAATTTAAATGTATAGGTGGCAAAATTTAACTGGGACTTACTTTTAAAATAGGTATTTTTATATTATTATTTCTAAACAAACCTATTTTCATATGTTTGTAACCTTTGTACCCTTTTTTTCCAATTAAATTTAATGGATTTATTTAACTGAGTCTTACTTTTAAAATAGCTAGCGCACTTTGCTTTGTTCTTTAATCAGGTTATTTTATGAAATTTAATGCATAGAGCTAATTTGCAGCATTTGAGCCCATTAAAAATATAGAACAAGGTATATATATTCATATGCTGTGTGGTAGACCCTCTGAAATAGTCTCATGGAAGTTTCTTTAGGGCTCAGGTTTCATCTTAACTGTGGGTTCTGCTACACAACAAAAGTCAGTACTGGGAGGGTCCATTCATAGTATCTCCAGATTGACTATGGTTTCATAGAGTGCATAAATTTCCAGTTTTGAGAAAGTTTTCTGATCTGCAGTTTTGAGAAAGTTTTCTGAAACTATACATATATGTCCTCTTCATCCAAATCAATGTAACTATAAATTTACATCAAGTACTTGAGTTGCAAAGCGATACCTCCAATGAACCCTATCAAGTGTAATTTTTTTCTTTTTTTTGGCACCCACCAAATTGCTTCTTCCAGAATGAGTCTACTAAAAAGTAATTAAAAAAACTAGAAATGTAACAATATATTAAAATATTTACTCCACTTGTAACTTCCTAAATGGGCTGAGTCACTAAATCCAACAACTTTTCATTATTTAAAAAAAGCAAAAAAGGTGTAATTTAATTATTCATATATGTGAAAAATTAACAAGTACAACTTTAAATATATAAATATAGAGTCAAGTAATTGCTTTTTATTATGGGAATAAAAAGGAAAGAAAAAATGGCCAAAAGAATTAAGGAGTTGATAATAAGTTCCCTAATTGAAGACCGGGTCAACTAGTGTTTTTTAATTAGGCAGCCAGAGTATTTGACGTGTAAGATGTGTTTGGTTCTATTTTTGATATATTAAGTCTTAACCAATTACATTGACTTGGAAAATGACAACTAGTCAATACAACTAAATTTTAGCTTGATGTTCAAAAAATGTTTGGTATATTTTATATATATATATATATATATAAAGTGGTTGATAAAAATTATGTTTTATTTATTATTTTATAATGTTGTGTTAATTTAGATAAGAAAAAACTAAAAGTTAATTCTAAAGTCTAATTACAAATGAGTAATGATTCTTTAGTGATTTATTAGTTGGTAAGGAAACCGGACCATTTAATTAATTCACTTTGTTTCAGCCTTTTTCTTTTATTTTTTATTTTTACCAAATGATATTAAATTTATTTGTCGAGGCCTAGAGACCGAGACTTGAGTAGAATATTCTATTATAAATAGGATAAAGGTAATGCGTTGTGAATAACGGAGATAAGAGTTTATTAAGTTTTATATATAAGAAAAGAAATATAAAATATTGTTTTTTTTTAAAATAATAATAAATGTATATAAAATTTATTTTAGCTTTTTAAGAAAAAGAAATTAAAAAAATTATTATCGAGCATTAGAGTTGACTAGAAGCGAGTCGAGCTTTAGAGTGACTTTCACTATTTGTTAGAGTAAATTTACTAAGTCAATAAAAAAGAGTTTATATTTTAATTTAACCTCTAGAAAAAGGTTTTTTAAGTAATTATTATATAGTTTTGAGACTTTGTTAAGTATCATATTATTTTGCTTTGTCTTTGGAAATTTGGTACCAAGTTTTGGAATACCGTTGCCATATCAAGTGGTGTGTTTCTCTTCCCTTCATTCGTGGATGTGCTTTTTGTGAATCACATTAAATTTTCTTATGTGATTAGTGATTTATTATTCATAAATACAATAGTAATTGACTATTAAATACAGAATTGACCACATTTAGCCATAAACTTTAAAGTTTAACTAATAGTTGACTTGGAAAATAACAAGAAGTATTTAATATGTGTTTGGTATAATGTATTTAAAATATAATGACAAAAAGTATTATTACGATTTATTGAATTAGATAAGATAAAATTACACCTCAAGTTAATTTTAAAGTCTAATCATAATGATTTATTGATTTGTGTTTCTTTTAATTAATTTGTGTTCATTGATCTAAAGTTGACAAGGATTGCCAAATCCTTCTTTAATTTGTACAATTCGTTTAATTTAATATTATTTGGTTTTATATTTAAGTTATTTTAATTTTAAATTGAAAATTTTGAAACAAATAAAAAAAGATAGGAGGAAAACATGATTTAGAGAGAATAAAAATCCCATCTTATGTGATTTAGAGAAATAGATTTTTGAATAAAAAATTATATCCTTTACTGTTCTAATTATGAACCTTCATCTATTTTTTTAATTTGTTTGAGTTTTTTTCTCTCGTGTTTTTTAACATATTTATATCAAATGTATTAAATATTTTGAGTTGAGTGAATAAAATATTGTTGATATTTAGAAAGGAAAATATGAAAAAGACATGCAAGTCCAAGAGAACTAGGGCCTCATTATATTATAAATAGGGGATAGTGTAGTGTTATGTGAGTCACAGAGTTTTAGAGTGTATTAAGAGATGGATTGTAAGTGGTTTTGGGTGTTGTTAGTTATAATGTTGGTTTCTTCAGGAGAGGGGTGTTGGGAGGAAGAGAGAGCTGCTCTGATACAATTTAAACCATTTTTCAATACTAATAATTATCTTCATAGTTGGGTGGAAAATTCAAAGTGTTGTGAATGGGAAAGAGTTAAGTGTGACAACATCACTAGCAGAGTCATCAAACTCGATCTTTCATTTATAAGGGAGGAAGAGTGGTATCTAAATGCTTCTTTGTTTTCTCCCTTCCAACAACTACAATCCCTTGATTTAAGTTTAAACTATATAGCTGGTTGTATTGAGAATGAAGGTCAATTGTCTTTCTCCCTTCAACTTTCTTATTTCTAAATTTAGGTTCATATTTAATTTCCAGTAAATTTCTTTGCATCTAGCTAGTACCATATGATTTTAATAAAATGATTTCACATTATTACAAATTCCTCAAAAATCTCTCATTTACAATTAAATTTGAGGATTTTAACATATTTTCAAACTCTTAAAAGTTATATTCTTAATAGATATTCAATTAATTGGATTTATCTGCATAAATTCAATCAATTAGACTTATATGCATATTTAATCAAAATATTGGAAAAGATCCCCAAAAATATTAAAGTTGGAATTTTACTTTTACTTATTGATTTATGTTTTCAATATTTTGTGAATAATTTTGTGATACATTATATGATAATATGCACGAAGTAATTTATTCGCTTGAAAATGATTGAGTATTTGTAGGTTTTGAGAGGCTATCAAGGTTGAGTAACTTGGAAGAATTGATTTTAAGAGGCAACAACTTCAACAACAATATCTTATCATCTCTAGCGGGTCTTTCGTCATTAAAATATTTGGATCTATTTAAAAATAGATTTAAAGAAGCTATTAATATTGAAGGTAATAAGCTAGCTTCTTATTCTCTTAATTTCAACCATTTTTTTTTTTTTTGTGAATTTCTGGTAACCGGACTTTTAAATTATGTATATGAAAAAGTTTAACCTTGTGAAATTGTTTAATCTTTTCCTAGGGTTACATTCTTTGAAAGTGTTGGACATGGGTTGGAATAAGATTGACACATTTGTCAGCCCCAAAGGTAATAAGTAATAATATTTGTGACATGGGTTGGAATAAGATTGACCAATTTGTTGTTAATCTAATAAGTATTTTATTTGTATTTGATTATGATAGTCTTAACTTTTGTGAGACTCTTATACCAAGGGAAAACGAGAATAGTTTTGTAAAATTATTTTTATATTAAAAATGAAAAAAAAAATTATGTTAATGAAATATTAAATTAAATGATTTTGACATTATTAACTAAAAAATGTAGGGTAAAATAAATTTCTTGTGTTCTATGAATTTTGTTTTAAAATTTCCAAAATATAATTCTTGAGTTCAATTTTTTTATTTATGTATTTACTAATTTATCCTTATATTTATATTAATGTAATTATATATAGCTATTATGTTATTATATAATTATTTTGTTTTAGTAATTACTATATTAATTTGACGTTAATTATGGTTATAGTATTAAACTACTTTATTTTAGGAATCATTTCATTAATTGCCTAATAATTAAGGTAAGTATTAATTACTTTACCCTTATATTTATTAATCATTTGATTAATTGACCTAATATTTACTAATTTATCCTTATATTTGTTAATGTACGTAATTATATATAGCAATTATGTCATTATATAGTTATTTTATTTTAGTAATTACCATATTAATTCACGCTAATTATGGCTCTAGAATTAAACTAATTTATTTTACTAATCATTTAATTAATTGACCTAATAATTAGGATAAGTATTAATTACTTTATTTAAACATGAATTATTTATTAGTTAATATTATGAATTTAATAGAAAATGTAACATAATTATCTTAATATATAAATATATAAAAGTAGAAAAAAAAAAATGATTACCAATGAGTGCCGATCGACGGTGATCGGCACCAGAAATTGGCAAAGTCATCGAACGATGACACCATCGATATCAAAATGTTGCTCATTCTCATTCTCTTAATTTTAACCATTTTTTTGTGAATTTTTAATAACTGAACTTTTAAATTATGTATATGAAAGAGTTTTAATCTTGTGAAATTGTTTAATCTTTTCCTAGGTTATATTCCTTGAGAAACTTGAAGGAGTTGGACATGAATTGACCAATTTGTCAGTCTCAAAAGTAATGATGAAAAAAAAATATTTTAATAAATATTTTATTTGTATTTAATTAGGATAGTCTTAACTTTTGTGAGACTCTTATATAAAGGGACAAACAGGAATAGTTTTGTAAAATAATGTTTATATTAAAAATAATTTTTTTTTTAATGTTAATGAAATATTAAATTAAATGGATTTTGACATTATTAACTAAAAATGTAGGGTAAAATAAATTTCTTGTATTCTATGAATTTTGTTTTAAAATTTCCAAAATATAATTCTTGAGTTCAAATTTTTATATATTTATTTACTAATTTATCCTTACATTTATTAATATAATTATATATAACTATTATTATTTTATTTTAGTAATTACTATAGTAATTGATGTTAATTATGATTCCGGTATTAAACTACTTTATTTTAGGAATCATTTCATTAATTGCCTAATAACTAAGGTAAGTATTAATTACTTTATTCTTATATTTATTAATTATTTAATTAATTGACCTAATATTTTCTAATTTAACCTTACATTTATTAATGTAATTATATATAGCAATTATGTCATTATATAGTTGTTTTATTTTAGTAATTACCATATTAATTCATGTTAGTTATGGCTCTAGTACTAAACTACTTTATTTTATGAATCATTTAATTAATTGACCTAATAATCAGGGTAGGTATTAATTACTTTATTTAAAAATTAATTATAAGTTAATATTATGAATTTAATAGGAAATATAAACACAATTATCTTAATATATTAGTATATAAAAGAAAAAGAAAAAAACAATGATTACTAGTATTACAAGAAGGTTATCGTCTATGACCTGGCGCCGGAAAATAGCAAAGTCACCGAAGAGCGTCCGATGACACCGCTGGCACCAGAGTGTTGCTCACGAAACGATCTATCGTTGTCTTAAGAATAATTAGCAAATAAATTATGTTTTGGCCGTAGGAGGAGAAGAAGCGAAGGGTCGCTGTTTCTCTCTCCTCATCTAGTGGTCAAATGCTGCATTTTTTTGTGTGTGGGCGTAATCTAGATATGTAGATCGTTACAAGAGTGTCGTTTTGATGTTCATTTTGTCTCTGGAATCACTCCATGACGTCGTAGGTCACCAGCCATGGTTGACGGTTGTCGGAAATGATTACCGGCATCGGTGGCCATTGACTCTACCGGTGTAAATGCTTTTTAATATATTTAATTATTAAATATAATAAAAAGATTTTTAGATTTGTTTGTAGTATAATATTCAATGTAATTAGCAAGCTTCTCATTCTCATAATATCAATTTTTTTTTTATTTTCACAATATAATTGTACTTTTTAAATTAAATATATGAAATTGTTTAATTTTGTAAATTTTTTTAACTATTTCCAGGTTTGAGTAACCTGGAGTTAATCGATTTAAGTGAAAACAAGCTCAACAATAGCATATTATCATCTTTGGGTGGTCTTTCTTCATTAAAATCTTTGTATCTATATGATATTGGATTGAACGGAACTATTGATCTTGAAGGTAAGTTTGATCAAATTCCTCATGTCTTCTTAAAGAGTTTTTAATTAACTATATTTCATTTTTTCCCAGGATTACAATCCTTGGAAAACTTAGAAAAAGAGCTGCACATGGGCTGGAATAGGATTGACAAATTTGTCAATTCCAAAGGTACTCAATTCATTCCATAACCACATAACCATAACTAAACTTAAGTAATAATATTTAATGAGTTTATTTTTTAATACAAAAACAATATTTAAGACTGTTATACTAAGTGATGCACATAACAACTATGTAAAATTATTTTTATATTATCATTTTCTAAAATAAAAATGAAAAACAAAATTTTATTTTGTTGTGTATTTGAAAACTGTTTCATATTATTGAAATATTAAACAAAAATGTTGTAGGGTATAGTTTGTATATTAGTATTATCTTTAAAATCAAATGCATTTGACAATTTTAACTTGGAAATGTGGGTAAATTTAAAAAAAAAAAAAAAAAAAATTCTGTGTACTATAAATATTATTTTGCAAAACATAATTCTTGAGTTTAATTTTCTTTTTTTTCTTTTTTTTTAGAGAAAAAAAAGTTCCGAATCTTGAGTTTAAATCTTTATACTCCAACTATGGGTTTTGAGAATAAAGTTGCAAAAACTTAAAGAGAGCTTGAGAGAGAGCACGAAAAGTTTCATTTACTAAAACTGAAGAGTACAAAATGTAATTGACTTCTTCTTATACAAGTGAAGAAGTTCAACTCTGTTTCTAGAAACAAAAAGAAGCGTGAGAGATAAGACATTTACTAACTGACAAAAAACAGTACAGTTTAATAGAAGAGTTTAAACGACAGTGTTTTAGACTTAAGTCTAAATTTGCCTTACTAACACCAACTAGCAAATTATTTTTATCAATTTCTTGAATTTGCAAAATATGAAAACTGAGTTTTAGAAACAATATATAATCTTATTTATTAAATGTATGAAACTTCAATACACAATAAATTCCTATGTAAAATCCTTTCCTTGTATTATGTTAAAGATTGTTAATTATAATTCAGTTTTTTAATTTACAGATTATAGAGGCTTGAAGAAATTGAATGCCCTTGATCTATGGCATGGTATTGAAACCACTGATGCAACTGTTTTTCTACGGTCAACATTGAGGTTGTTCCCATCTTTAAAGACACTTGACCTTTCATTTAGTAATTTTAATCGAACAATGATTACTCAAGGTAAGAGATAAGTTAAAGTTATATTGTTGAAACAAAGTTGTTGACAATTTGTCAATTACTTACCTAACATCATTTAAATTTGTTGTATTGCTTTAACAGAGTTACATAATTTGACAACCTTGGAAGAATTGATCTTGGATGGGTCAAAGCTCCATATAAGCTTTCTACAAACTGTTGCCACTTGTACTTCACTGAAACATTTGTCAATGATAAATGGTGAACTCAATGGCATCTCAAAAGTTCAAGGTAAATTCAAGATTAGGTTCATATGCATTAATTCATATATAAGATAATGTTTAAACTTAATCCTAGATATTAAAATTTGTTTTCAATTTGGCGATCAAACACTTCTTATTGTTCTCAATGATTAATCAGTTATCAATGAAATTTTTGTACAGATAGAAAATTTATATTCAAGTTAAATGTAGAAAAAATGAAATATTTACAAAAATGAGATCAAATATTAATTTCTATACATATTGAAAATTAATTTTTCTTTTATTATAATATTCTAAATTTGGGAATCCTAAAAATGAGATCAAATGTTTATATTTTAATGGAGCAGGCTTTTAATTAGCCTTAAATGTTGGTCATAAAATATTGAAAACAGTAGTAACTTTCCTCTTTTGGAATGGATTGGATTGAATTCCTTTTACTATTTAAGTCTACCTCATTTAATCTTTAAAAATAACAGAAATGTGGGGTATTCTACAAAAAAAAATAAGTAGAATGTGCAGTTGAGCTTAATTTTTTTTTCTTTTTTGATAATTTAATATGGTTTTTAATTACAAATTTTGGAACATTTGAGTTATATGAAAATAAAAAGAACTTTTAAACTTTATTGTTTTCAATAGGTAGATAAAACACTTACTGGTGTTCTCAATGATTTACATAGAATATGAACAAAATTTTATATGCACAGAATATTTATCTATATTAAATGATAATTTTGCTTTCTATTAAACTGTGGGTAAGAAATTCCAGGAATATTTATATTTTATATTTTAAGAGAGTAAGCATTTAACTAGCCCTAAAATCTATATATTTGCCGTACGATATTCTAAGTGGAACTTTACTATTCAAGTCCACCTATTTAATCCTTAACAAGAACTTAATGTACTTTTAGAAAAGTTAATATGATTTTTAATATAATAGTTTCATAATTTCAAATTTTGGAACATTTTTGCTCATGAATATTCACAAAAATTCATGTTAATATGTGTAGGTCCTATTAAATTCAAGAATTTAGAAAGTTTATTTATGAACGGGACTACTTTTAACAATAGCTTTCGTCAAATCATCAGACCGATAACTACTCTAAAGAAGTTATCATTGCAGAATTGTGGACTCAATGGCACATTACATGATCAAGGTTAGTGATTTTCTCACTCGTCTTTTTCTCTTCCATTGATCATGACTTATTCTTACTTTATGATTCTTAATGCTTTTTTTTTTTTTATTAGCATGATGCCATTAATCGCATTTATGTTATAAAATTAGATAAACAAATTTGAAATTATAAGCATATCTAAAATATTATGCTACACAATAAAATTCACCGTATCAAAATACCATTTATTGTAATAATTGTATGTTGTTAAAAAAATGATGGCATATCTAGAAATTACACAAAGTCTGATTTTCATTATCATAAACAATAAAGAAAAAAGGAAGTTGATTCTTTTCTTAGATCAAATGGATACATTTACAATAGATAAAAAAATATAAAGAAACAATTGAAATTTATGATTTATTACAAAAATCACTTGCATTTTTAGGCTGAAGTGAAATTTAAAAGTGAGAAAATTGATATTAGACATTTATATATAGGCTATAATGCTTTACAGGATACTTTGCCTTCATGCTTAGCCAATTATATTTTTATAATTCAAGGAAATGTTTCATTTCAGGTTTGTGTGAGATGATGCATCTAGAAGAGTTAGACATTAGCTATAATGCTTTAAGGGATACATTGCCTCCATGCTTAGCCAATTTGACTTCTCTTCAATCTTTAGATATATCTTCCAATCAAATTATTGGAAACATCTCTTCATCTCCCCTTAAAGATATGACATCTATTAGAGTCCTCCGAATTTCAAACAACAACCTCCAAATCCCAGTTTCACTCACACCACTCTACAACCTATCAAAACTCAAAGAATTCGAGAGCGAAAATAACCAGATGTATATAGAAAAAATGCCACATTCTCTGACCCCAAAATTCCAATTAAATTCCATCACTTTGGCTGGTTATGGATATGGTGCTACATTTCCAAGATTTCTTTATCATCAATATGATTTGCAAAATGTGAATCTCTCTCACATCAAATTGAATGAAGAATTCCCAAATTGGTTGATAGAGAACAATACAAAATTGGAAAGACTTTATCTATCAAATAATTCTCTTTCTGGGCCCTTTTTATTGCCAACACATTCTCACATGAGTTTAACAATATTCGATATCTCCATCAATTCCTTCAGTGGACAAATTCCTATTGAAGTTGGCGCATTTTTCCCGAGGCTACTGCTATTAAACATTTCCAGAAATGCTTTGAATGGTAGCATTCCCTCTTCTTTTGGAGACATGAGCTCATTGCAAATTTTGGATCTATCACACAATCAGTTGTCTGGTGAAATACCTGAGCAGTTAACTTTAGGTTGTTTTTCACTAGAATATCTTGTGTTATCAAACAATAGTTTGGAAGGTCCTATATTCTCCAAAAAAATTAACTTGACAAGCTTGATGAGGTTACAACTGGATGGCAATAACTTCACTGGAAAGATCCCAGAAGTGTTGTCTAATTGTTCTTTATTAGAAGGATTGTATTTCAGCGACAACCATCTCACAGGTAGAATCCCAAGATGGTTAGGGAATCTATCATTGTTAGAAGATATTATAATGCCTAATAACCATCTAGAAGGTCCAATTCCAACTGAGTTATGTCAACTTGGAAATCTTCAAGTTTTAGACCTTTCAAATAATAGTATCTCTGGGAGTTTACCATCTTGTTCAAGAAATTTATCTATCAAACAACTTCACTTGTCTAGGAATATGCTGCAAGGACATCTAAACAATTTATTCCTTTATAGCCCTTCCTTGGTTACATTAGATCTAAGTTTTAATCAGTTATACGATAGCATTGCAAAATGGATTGACAGGCTATCTTCCTTAAACTACCTTATTTTAAAGAATAATAGTTTTGAAGGTGAAGTGCCAACTCATTTGTGTAAGCTAAATCAACTACGTTTGATAGATCTTTCCCATAACAATTTTTTCGGTCAAATTCCTTTTTGCTTACTTGATAGAGAAGATAGTGATGCTAAAGCTCCAACTTCAAGTTTTGCTCCTGCACCAGATGGAGGTGGTCCGAGGGGAAAAGAGGAAACTATTCCGTTCACAACAAAGAATGTATCATACTTATACGAGGGAAAAGTTCTCACATACATGTCCAGAATTGATCTTTCTTGCAATAAGCTTACAGGTGAGATTCCTTATCAAATTGGATTGCTTACAAGGATTCATACATTGAATCTTTCTCACAACAATTTGACGGGATCAATCCCAATGACATTTTCAAACCTTCAGCAAGTTGAAAGCTTAGATCTTTCCTACAACAATTTGAATGGGAAAATTCCTCCTCAATTGGTAGGATTGTATACTTTGTCCTTCTTCAGCGTGGCATACAATAACTTATCTGGTAAGACTCCTGAGATGAATTATCAATTTGCAACCTTTGGAGAAAGTAGTTATGAGGGGAATCCTCTTCTTTGTGGACCACCACTTCCCAAATGCGATGCAAATGGATCATCATCACCAATGCCAAGAGCTTCAATTGAAAATGATGAAGATAACAATTTCATTGACGTGGAAATCTTCTATATCAGTTTTACTGTGTCTTACATAATTGTGCTCTTAGGAATTGCTACAATTTTGTACATAAATCCTTATTGGCGACGTGCGTGGTTTTATCATGTCGAGATGTGGACAACCTCAAGCTACTATTTTGTTGTAGACCATCTCCCTACGCCATTACATCTTCGAAGAATGTAGTTTAGTTATATGTACGTTTCTTATATGTACTTTTCTTTTCCAATGTTCTCTAATGAAGCTGCAATCATGAGGTTAATTTACTGGAACTTCGCACATCATAGCCACAAAATTGACTACAAAACTATTTACAATTTTAAAGTTACACATGACGAAGGATATTATTCTTAAGATCGCCATATAATTGAGAAGTCTTCTCCAAGACAATGCGTATTCTGTTTGATAAAACCATCGGCATATCTTGCTTCCACATAGATAGAATTTCCTAATATTTTAAAACTTGAAACATACCATTTTATGGCTTTTAGACATGAAGAATGCAAAAACAAATTATAATTTGTTCAAATTAAAATTCCCCAGAATCGATTTCCCGGGAACAACACATACTCACATGCAAAAATCATTGGCCAATTTAAGGAATTATTGCTTCTGTGATCAGGATTGGTCAATCGAAAAACAATGGGCAGAAATTGATGGGCAGGAATTATTGCTTCTGTTATCAGGATTTGAATCCGCTTCTGTATTAATGGACTCATCTTGGCTTATTCTCAAATAAAACATTATTTCAAATAGATACTTACCTTTTAACATCTTTCTTTCTTGGAAAAGCAAAGCACCCAACTCTCTAGAATGAAGCTCACTGCAACCTCCACCATGTTTATTTTAATTACTTTTCCTAAGTCATTGGGTTGATATCAAACCAAGTTGATTATAATAATCTGTATGTAATAACTTGGATTTAAAGAAAAACACAATCGATTACAAAAACAAGAGAGAAAACTAACCAAGTGTTTCACTTGCCAATCTTGAAGATAGTTCAGATTTGAAGTTGGTACATGAAGCCAAGTTGTTCATGCATCATTAGGCAACATGGACTCTATTTCGGGTTCATAAATTTGATCATCATCATCAGTATCTATTTCAGCATTGTTATGTTCAGCCCTGAAAATATCAGTCATGGCAAAACCAATCACCTTCAGGTACAGTAATATAGACTATCATCACTGGTGCCCTGGCACACACTACACTTCACATGGGCACAAGGATCAAAAGGCCCAACTGTTGCATTTCCAAAATGACGATAAACCTGCAAAACTAAAATATATTTAAAACTACAGTACTTACAGACAAAAAATATTTGGCATTTGAGGAAAAAACAGTATACTTCTAATGGCAAATTTGAATTAAAAAATCCAAAATCAAGCATTGCATCAAACTCTTTTCTAATGTCTAGAAATAAAATTTGGCAACTACTATTATCTTCGACCCAGCCAAAATTGATATATGATATACAAACTGAATTTTTCCAGGTTGAGCAGTTAACAAACCCAAACCAAATTATGGAAATATGCAACCACAGAACAACAAACACCTGTAAGACTCACAGCCTCCCTTTAAACAAATGAAAGACAAATTTAGTGCAATGTTGTTTCAATTTTTCTTCATTTTTCAGCAAGGATTTAACCAGTAAGGACTTTCTAAGATATGACACTTGTGCAATCAAATTTATCAGATATTAATAGCTGATAAATTTGATTGCACAGGGTATTTAGATGAAGCCCTGTAATTCGTTGAAAAGATGCCAATGGAGGCAAGCGTTGATGTTTGGGAGACATTGATGAATGTTTGCAGAATTCATGGGAATTTGGAGCTTGGTGACCGATGTGCTGAGCTTGTTGAGAAGCTAGATCCCTCACGTTTGAATGACAAGACAAAGTTAGGACTTGTACCTGTTAAAGCATCGGATATTGTGAAAGAGAAAAAAAAAAAAGGGAGAGAAAGTACCATGACTTTCAAACAGGAGACACATCTCATCTAGAGAGTGATAAGATATATGCTCTTATTAGAGGTTTGAAGGATCAAATGAAAGAGGCTGGTTACATTCCGGAGGCAAAATTTGTGCTACATGACATAGACCAAGAAGGTAAGGAGGAAGCTCTTCTTGCTCATAGTGAGATACTCGCTGTATCGCAAGGTCTCCTCTGCAGCCATGCCTGTGCTCCAATTCGGATAGTAACAGACTTTCGTATTTTTGGTGATTGTCATGCTGTAATGAAAATCATCTCGAAAATTGTTGGTAGAGACCTCATTATACAGGCTGAGGAGAGATTCCACCATTTTAAAGATGGATTGTGCTCCTGTCGGGACTATTGGTGACCACATTTGAGTCTAAGGTACTCAGTTAGCACTGTTTGAGTTGGTAGCACATCCAAGAGGCCGAAGACCAATTGAGGAATTTTGTGAGGAAAGATTGTGTTCCTTGTGTTCATACGCCATGTCCAATTAAATAGATTTTTTTATGCATTTAATCAGAAGAACAGGAAAGGTTCCCAAGATATATTTATGTTGCAATTTTACTTCAACAATTTTTTATTTTTTTTTAATTTCTTGTTTTGTGAATAATGTTGTGATTTATTCGCCCGAAAATATTTGATTATTTCCAGGATTTGAGTGACTTGGAGTATCTATATTTAAACTTCAACAGATTCAATTCATTCCATCACTAAGAAACTCTTAAGATGGTCATATAATTGAAAAGTCTTCTCCAAGACAATGCCCTCTCAGCTTGATAAAAATATCAGCATATCTTGCTTCCCTGCCTCCCTGCCTCCTCCTTCCTCTGACCCCCAAGGATAAGTAAGCCAGATGAGCAGATTTTGAGGACACAACTAGTCTCGGCATTGCCACCACTCAGTTATAATATCTTTATATGTATTTTTCACAAAAATTCAGTGCATTTTAATTTGGTTGAATTTGAAAGAATTAGCCAGCTATTAATGAGAAAATTTGCTTCATTGAGTTCATAGTCTTAAGCGTTTGAATGGATCTAAAACAGGGAGTCATAGACAGAAAGTACTGTTGCATCAGTAAATTTTGGATTTCAAACACTTTAATGCCTCTAAGTATAGTTTCTAATAATCGTTCTTAAAATTTCCTAATATTTTAGAACTTGAAACACACCATTTTATGGCTTTTAGACTTGAAGAATGCAAAAACATATTACAATTTGTTCAAATTAAAATTCCCTAGAATCAATTTCCCGGAAACAACACACACTCACATGCAAAAATCATTGGCCAATTTAAGGAATAATTACTTCTGTGATCAAGTTGGTGAATCGAAAACAATGGGCAGAAATTGATGGGCAGCTCTGTTATAAGAGAGCAACTCTTCAAAGCTCAAACAAATTAAGACCTAGAAGGGTCACCATGCAAGCATAATGCTCTATCCTTGCTTCAATACCATGCTCTTTACACATGCTATCAAAAAATTTGCGCCTTCATCAGCTAGGCCAGTCTGGCTGAGGTAGATAATACTGAAGTGAAGCTAATAAAACAAGGCTTTTGTCCACTCCTGTGCATCAAATGAAAAATCTCTATAGCTTCTTTAACCTTTCCATGCAGAGCATATCCACACATTGTAGCGTTCCAACAAACCGAGTTTTTGGATGACATCACACCAAAACAAAGTCGTGACATTTGAATCCTTCCACACTTTGCATACATATCACTTGGTGTCGCAGACACGTAAATATCATCAAATATTCCTCTTCTGATAGAAAAGCAATGAGTCACCTTCCCAAGCATCAATGCTGTAATACTTACACAGGCTGATAGCAAGCAAGATATTGCAACATTATTTGGCTTCATCCCCGCCATCTGCATCTCTCTAAAAAGTTCCAATGCCTCAATACCTTTCCCATTTTGTGAGAACCAGCAATCATTGACGTGCAAGACACAACATTTATTCCATTCCTTGGCTCTGGAATTACCTAAAGACCTCCAATGCTTTGTCAACAACACCATTCCTACAGAGACCCGTAACAAAAGCATTGCAAGCACTTACATCCAAATTTTCCATTTCATGAAACACTTTGGACATCTTCCATACATATCAATAAGTGAACTACTACCCATCTCGTTGAAGAGTTTTTCGCTTCATCCACGCACCCTTGTCGCGCGTAAGCCGGAAGCAGAGCACTAAAAGTTTTCACATCCGGTTGGGCTAATCTGACAAACACTTTGTGAGCGTCCCCAATGTTCTGACATTTAATGTACATATGAATCAAAGAAGACTGAACAAACGAATCTAAATTAAACCCGTATACAAACACCATATGAATCACATTATCATCCAGTTGAGCACTAAAATTGATTTGCATATTCAGACAGAAGCTCTGTTGCCAGAGTTGCGTCATTAGAGACATTGGTTTTGAGAATGTGAGCATGCGCTTGCTTTGTCTGTGATATAGATGAATTGAGTGAGTTGAGGGTATGAAAGGCATTGAATTTTTTTGAAATGGAGCATTACGCTTGCATGGTTACCCTTCTAGGACGTGTTGGAAGGCTAGAAGAGGCATATAACATGATTAAGCGAATGCCTTTCGAGCCAAATGCAAAGAGTTCACGGTAATGTCAGTATAGTTGAGGCTACTGTTAACCATCACTTTGAACTAGAAGAGCTCTTGTTATACAAACATCACTCTTAAATTCTCAAGGTCAGGTGGCTCAAGTCAGTTAGTTTTCGGGACTAATGAAATATAGACTCCAAATATCTCTTTCCACGTGGCAGACAATTAATGGTTTTTATATTTGAACTCATCCTACAAGAATAGTCCTTATCACACCACACCAGTTTACTCATATAAAGCCAATATTCATTACTCGCATTCATCAAATTTTTAGATCCACCATAAACCGCCGTCAAACTTCCCGTCACGCCGTTGAAATGGACGTCGTCAGACCGGTATGTATTTTTCTATTATTTATTTTTTTTTTTTTTTTTTTTTTTGTTAATTTTCTTCATTCTTCGAATGAAAATTTTGCATGCTATTTAAATATTACATATTAACAGAAATTTTCATTATTAGAAATTTTGCATGTTATTTAAACTATTTTGTTAGATACACTTTTTTGAATAGAAATTTTCTCCCAATTTTGCTTAATGAATGTAGGATAGACTTTGATCTTGTTGACTATTTTGTTTATTACATATTTTGGTGATGTTAATGTAATTTTGATGGCAATTAGATTGGTTTCAGATATGCAAACGTGTGGCCATTTTCATTATTAAAATCTGATGACTTGAGAGCTTCTGTACATACCAAAACACACGAAAATGTTTGTTTTCTCAATTAGAGAACCTGAGTCAAAATTGTGGTGTAAATACTTTGTGCCCAGAATTAATCGGACTGATCGGCTTTAGGTGTTCAGAGAAAAGTGCAATGTGAGGAGATTGAATTAGGAGATAAAGATGATGACTCAGTTCTTACTTCTTTGTTTGGAGTGATTAAACGATGTTTTGTTGATAGGATTGATAGGAAAGCATATGAGAATGTGGCTGGGAACTTGATTTTGAGGGAGATTTCTGGGATTGGTTTTAATGGTCCTTTTTTGGGTTGGTTGATTGTTTATAGTGCATGAATCATCTATGGTTAGAGACCCTGTTGTGGATAAATGTTCTGGGGAAGTTAATTAGGGGATAAAGGTCAATATTTGCTAAGTAGTTTGGCTCCACCAAAAGTGGACCTGGTTGTCTCATCAATTACAAAGAGGTTTTTTCTTACTAATGATGTTGAGTCACTGATGACGAGATTGTTATCTTCAGATATGGATTTGTTTGGGTTGAGATTGAGGCGTCCCAATTCTAATTTGGATTCGTCAAAGGAATTTCAGTTGAGATGCGATTCTGTCATCTGCACAATCATTTATCCATTACTCTTGGATTTGCGTGATATATTTGCTGATCTCCCATCAATGTCAAGAGCTCTTGCCCTTGCACAAAAGATGCTTTTTGATGTGAACAGAGGGGAAGTTATGGATACTGAAGTTATTTATGAAGCTTACACCTTTCAAATTGTACTTGAGGGGTCGAGAATTGCTCTTAACATTGCCGCTCGGCTACCTATCAATAAGTTAGGGATTCTAACTCATCTATTATTGATTTTTCTGAGCTTCCACTTGAGTATAAATCGCAAGCATTCCTTGCACGGTCTCTTCAAAGTCAAGCTAAGAAAATCAAGACTGTGGTAGCAGTAGTGGATGCTAGGTACTTACCTAGGCTTCAGAAATATTGGAATACTTCGATTCCTGAGAAGTTCAAAGATTTTATTGGAGAGTCTGTTACAAGTTGTGAAGATGATGGGGAAACCTCAAATCACATGAATAAGAAACGTTTCTTTTCTAATAAACCTGTCGTGGCTGTGGGTGTTGAAGCAACTGCTGTTTTAAGAGCTTCATCTCTCACTAAACTTCTTCCTGCATCAACCTTCATGAAGGTTGTAACGTTTAAATTTCCTGTTTTGCTTAAGTTTTTTTCTAACTCAAGCCTAGAAGGCAATGGCGATAGCTTTAGGCAACACCAAAGTTTTCGCCCCAAGACTAGGAACTTCTGGATCAAATACTTCTGTCTTAAAGGTAGTAACTTTTGCTGTGAAAATTCAGGCAGTGGCCCACAGTGTCATAACCTCTATCGAGAAGACTAGTTTTTCAACCATGAGAACAGCATTTTATGAAAGAATGAGAAAAAGGCGGGTACGAACAGTCTGTGTCCAACCATGGGCAACAAACTTGCGCAGGATTGCTTGGGTATGGAGATGGGATTGAATATGTTGCTAAATCTTTGCCCGTAGCTCCTTCAATTGCCAATTTGAGGCATGGATTCAGTATCTACATGAGGCATGCCAGAAAGTGAAGCAAATAAATGGCACCAAAAATTCAACAATCTATAGAATCACTGACGTACAAGTTGAAGAAAGTATAGATTGAATAAAGTAAGAATTAAACTTTTCTCTTATAAATGTATATTAATTCTACTCATTGATTATTTCAAAAAGTTTTATCAGTTGATGATGAGAGATTCTTATGCACAAATTGAATCTAAGCGGGATTAATTGTATTATCATGGTTGTTCAAGTTCTAATCATAGAGTTTTTTTCAAAATTCTAATTAAAGTAGAAGTGTACGATTCTTAACTTCTGTTTTCCAACTTTCGTACTCAGTTTGACAAAATCATCTGCATATCTTGCTTCTTGTTATATATAATATGTTCATAGATATTCTGCAAAAATAATTTTGCAGATAATTTTCTGTTAGTGAGGAAATTTACTTTATTAAGTTCAAAGTTTAAGTGTTTGAATGGATTTAAAAACAGTCATAAAGAGTCTCTTGTATTAGGAAATTTTGGATTTCAAGCACTTTAATGCAACTTTATGGCTTTGTTATTTTTCCCTTGTTGCTTGAATTACAATTCATAAAAATAACTAAGGATGTGAAATGAAAATTTAGCGTAATTAAGCTATTCAATAATATATGATTAGTTTTTTCACAAAGATAACTTCAGTGTTCTAATGATTTGTAATTTTACTACAAGTCTAAACACCGGATGTTACACCATTCATCAACGTTATCACTGTTCATCACCACCATAAATTCAGTGTCGGCAACACTGTCTGGAATTTATCCACCAAAATTCACTCACAGCAACGCCAAAGCAAATTCAGCAAGAAAAATTCACTCTGAGAAGCTGAAAGTCAAGCACAAATAGTATACATGAGCCAATTGTTTATATACATGACCTTGAGTACAAGCTGGCCACCTAATCAAACACAAATCATAAATGCCTTTAAACAGTCTACAACCTGATCATCTCCCAGCTTTTCTTTTTGTACTTCCGATCTTCATGAGCAGCTTGTTCTTCAAAAGAGTATAAACAAAACGTGGTGTTTTATTTAAGTAACTAACGGATGACTAACGAAACTTGAGGCCACCTTTAGAAAGTATAGAACATCAGGTCTTTGGTTGATTCTTACAAGTCAGGATCAATGGTTGCTGATAGAAATTAAATCTTCCATTAAAAAGATGTAGCCTTTCATAATCCAATTTTTAACCAATCAAAAATGCAACTAATGACTCTCACATTAGGTGGTAGACAAATAATAAAGTTTGCATTATTATATACGTTCTTTGTAGCAAACCGGAGTTTCACTTGTTAGATTTGGACCCCCAATATTCTTCACAGTTTTACCTTCGGACTTTTCAACCCAAAACACATCTTACTAGTTCAGGGACCCCCTAAGTTATATACTATACAAAAAAGAAGTGCTTCATGCTACAGATCTTCGTTCAGGACAAACTTCAATAACTCAAATCATTACTTTCCCACCATTAACGTCTTCTTTACTACCTGCAATCACAATCAAACTTGTGCAGAAAAATTATGCATACTAGCTAGAGAACACAAGTTCTTTCTGTTGTTCGAGCATTTGATCTGGAGCATTTTCCAATTTTCTCATTACTTGTGGAAAATTTGGATTTCAAACACTTCATAAGTTTTTTGTGGGTATAATAATTGGTGGCCACCTCTTGCCCTTGCTACAATTTGAATCCAAGATCTCTTAGTCTCTTAACTCCTTAATCCATCCTTCACTCCATCATGCCACAAGAGATGCTTAACACTTTATAAGTTTAATGCCACTTCAATTGAACTATATATTATTAATGTTTCCACAAAGATAACTTCTCTTACTTTAGTGATCCGTTTTCATAACTAATGGGTAAAGACTTTACAAATGGATGACAGCTTCAATAAGGATTCAATCTGTTCAAATGATTGCATTGTCCATATTTTCATATTTTCATTAATCTCGAAACTTTAAACTGCAAATTGTTAAAACCGGATGTGAAGATAGATATTGTTATGCCTGAAAAAGTAAGGCTGACGCATAAGCCTTGTCAGCATGGGTGGTCAGAGCTTAAGAAAGTTCTACAACCGCAGATGCAGCCACGTCGCCTGATGACGTGAGCGGCATGCTCTGTCAGTGTAGTAGGTGTACGCCAGGTTGGCAAATGGTTGGAAACGATCCACGTGTCCAATCCCTACACAAGTCAAGGAAATCACGCAGGCAGGTGAACAATGGGACGTAGAGAAGGATTTGCACGACATCTACCCCACTCGCAAATTTAATAATCATTACCTTGGTTCATCCCACTGTAAATAGAGGACTTCTCTCGCATTTGTGGGATTGGTTAATTTCACTCTAGAAAAGCTTATTCTCTCTCTCTCTCTCTCTCTCTCTTGTATTCTCAAAGCTAAAACTCAGCTCGCTGATCGCGACCTAACTTTACTCATTAATACAATATCAGTGGACGTAGGATTCGCCTTGTAAGCATCCGAACCACTTTAAACGTTGTTCTTCTCTCTTTATCCAGTTAAACACTTCCATAATCACGTGTGACTTCTAAGTCCGCTCAGCATTTCTCACATGCGAATAATTGGTGTCAAAATCAAGCATCAACAGATATATTGGCTTGAATCCTCATAGCCCTTCATAAGAGGGGTAATTAAAATAGTTCCCTTGAAGTTAGACTATAATGATATAAGCGTTACCTTGCCTCCCTGCTTTACAAATTAATCTTCACTTCAACAATTAGATATCTCTTCCAATCAAATTACCGAAAACATCTCTTCATCTCTCCTTATAGATCTTACATCCATCGAATTTCTCAACGTTTCAAACAATTTGCTCATAATCATTGATGTCAACATCATATTAGCGAACAGCTTCAATCTTCACTACTAGAAAAATCTCCTTTCTTGACAAAATGAGTTGATAGTTTTTCTTGACCGTTCTCAAAAACTGTTAAGAATTATAATTCTTGATAGATTCTTGATAGTTTATGAACTGTCAATAATTTGAAATAATCATTGACCGTTTTAGATAATTCTTAACAATTATTAACTGTCAAAGAATTTTTTAAAAATAAATTTTGCAAATCTTGTTCTTGACCGTTGTATTCTTAATCTTTGATAGTTTTTAACTGTAAAGGATTAAGTATATAAAAAAAAAAAAAAAATTATCCTAAAACTTTTCCCGCCCTTTTTTTGCTGCCCATTTTTCATTAACTATTCCCACAAATTTTTCCCTAAAACTTATGATTACCCGCTATTTCACTCATTTGTGCAAACCCTCATAATTGACCTATTTTCAAAACTAGAAAAAAAGTTCTTATTTCTACCACTCCCGTTCAGTAGACGACGACTCGCTCACTGACTTTGACACTTACTCCATGCCTATTCCAATGGAGATTGTTAACTTCGATGAGTTCTTGGCGACGCATACCCAACACTCAAATGTAGGAGTGTTAAGAAAAATGTAGAAACCGAACCGAACTGAATTGATTTTTCGATTATCCGGTAAACCGGTTTGGTTTTGGTCCATAGAAATACAGAACACTGAATTTCCGATTTTATTAAAAAACAAATTAAAAACCAAACAATTTTGTTTAAAATTTCAAAAGTAAATAATTTAAATTAAAAAGTTCCTAAATCTAAAATTAAAGAAACACAAAACCCCAAGCCCGGTTTTATTAAAAAAAAAAATTAAAGAATTTTGCCCAAAATTCAAATTGTTTGAACCCTTAAAATTAAAAAAAGTAAAATAAATAAATAAACAATCTAATTAATTTCTCCACTCGTCCCCAAACCACTAAAACCCCACCACTCTCTCTCTCTCTCATTCTTCTTTTTGCCTGAAATCCTTGACTTCTCCACTCCATTTGCCTCGTCTTCTCCATTTGACGGCTGAATCTCCGGTTGCTGAACTCCCTTTTTTTCTTTTTACTTTGTGGAAGTGCTTTCATTTCTCTAGTACTACTTTGTGTTTTTCTTACCTACTTCTGATGACTTTTTATGAATCTTCTTTGGCTACTTTGTACCATATAGTAAAAGTACCTCTTTTCCAAAGTAAAAATCCTGTTAGAATGCTGAATCTTCCTCGCCTACTTTGTATTCCTACTTCTGCTGACTTTTTGTGAATCTTCTTTGTTCTATCATGTAAGTACTTTGGACTACTTTAACGAGATAGTGCCTCTTACTTTTGCATGTTAAAGTGAGACAGTGCCTCTTACACTTGGGCTTCGTCTCTTTTTTTTTTTTTTTTTTTTTTGATCAAATTTTAGTTTATTGATTTTTTCTTATGGGGGTTGTGTGCGTGTTCAGTGCTCGCAAGAAGGAGCTGAAGAATAAGCAGAGAGAAGAGGAGAGGAAGCGCAAAGAAGAAAAAAAGGCGAAACAGGTACTTAGCTTTCGTTTTAAGCTGATGATTTGTTGAGTTTTTTATATGGCTTTTGGGTATTTTTGTATTCATTTTTGTTTGCTAATTGGCTTTTTCTTTTCTTATTTGAGATTGTGATATGGCTATGTGGTATTTCGCATTCGTTTTTGTTTGTTAATTGGTGTTATTTTGTTATTGTTTAAGGATTAAGAGACAAGAAGGTGGTGTCATGTAGTTATTAATTTGAAGTTAGTAGCATATGTGTTTATTAATATTGGTGTTATTTTGTCCTTCTTTAAGGATTAAGAGACTAGAATATGTGTAATGTAGTCATTGATTTTAAGTTATTATGGATTTTGAATGCAGGGGTGGGGCCATAAAGTTTTTAGGGACGAAGCGACACCACGACAAGTGGCTGAAAGACACTGAGAATTATGTGGTAAAAGGTTGCTTTGCAATGACGGAGTTGGGACATGGAAGTAATGTACGTATGTCAAGGTTGTTAACTGATTTGTGGAATCTTACTATGTTCTTAATTTTTGAACTTTGTGATGGGTTTGTTATTTTTAGGTTAAAGGAATTGAAACAGTTACCACTTATGATTCAAACACTGGAGAGTTTGTTATAAACACTCCTTGTGAGTCAGCTCAAAAATATTGCATTGGTGGAGCAGCCAATGTAAGAAATTTTTCTTTCTTTAAGATTTGGTTAGCAATGTTTGTTGTTCAATTTGATTCCCATGCCATGGGTAGAAACTGTGCTTGCAGCATCTGTGTTTACATAGTTTTTGTTGTTTTGCCTGTTTAGCATGCAATACAGACGGTGGTCTTTTCACAGCTTGGAATTAATGGGAAAAATCAAGGGGTTCATGCATTCATTATGCAGATGGTAAAATTTGTCTTAATATCCGGATAGCTGATTTGGTCATAAAATTGGGTTGAATGGGGTTGATAATGGTTGAATTTGGAAAGAGTTATAAGACCTTTTGTAGCTAAACTGCTCTAGTTTATGTTTGAATGACCTTAAAAAATTATGCTCTCTATAGTTAAGATGTACCTCAAAAGTTTTGGAATTTTTTCAGGTTTGATAATGTCCGAATCCCCAAGGAGAATTTGTTGAATTCAATTGCTGATGTTTCACCTGATGGAGAATATCTTAGTGCAATCAGAGACCCAGATCAGGTAATTACCTTACTGATAGATGGCATATTGTTATCTTCTTCTAGCTTAATTTATCTGATGAGATGACTTTCTAAGCTCTTATATATTTGTGTTATTTTTAGAGATTTGTAGCTTTCATGGCCGCTTCAACATCTGGTCATGTAAATATAGCTTCAACAGTAATGTACATATCCAAGGTAATAATGGATTTTAATTCTGGTCTCCCTTCAGTTGCAAAACTTTTGCAGTTGTATATGATTTTTGGGCCAGGGATGCAGGTAATCCTGAGAAACTTAATGAACTACTGGAAATTAACATTCTTCTCCTTTTAGATTGGCTCATCAATAGCTATAATGTATGCATTATCAAGGCGGGCATTCTCTATTACACCAAATGGACCTGAAATCCTGTTGCTCGATTATGCAAATCATCAACGGCGACTATTGCCTCTCCTTGCAAAGACGTAAGCATCTTGATAACTTGTATTGTGACAATTAAATTTTATTGTAACTTTGGGATTAAACTTTTCTCCCTTCTCTTCCCTTACATTTATAGTATCTGGTATGAGCTGAGTATATATGTTACTGGATTTGCCAGTGTGGACACATCTACAAAATTTTCCCAATTGACTCTTATCTGTTTGCAAAGTAAGTAGGGAGTTTGATTCTATTGAAAGTGTATATTTTTCACTTAGTAATGCTAATAAATTTATCCTGATTGCTTTGGTAATATGTGGTATTTGAATAGAAGTAATTATACCGGACCTATCTATTGATGATCTTAGCTAATAAACTAGTGTTGTTATTTCTGCTGCTATCCTCCCCCTTTCCTCCCCATTATTGATTCCGCAGATATGCTATAAGTTCCTGCAAACTACATGAAGATGTTATATGTGAATAAGACACCTCTGTCAAACAAAACCATTCATGTTATTTTAAGTGCATTCAAGGCTACTTTCACCTGGCACAATCAGCGAACATTACAGGTCAGGAACTTCAACTACACATCAATTATTTACATTCATGTTAAGTGGTCTGATTCAGACTACTGTTCTTTTAGGAATGCCATGAAGCATGTGGACGACAAGGCCTGAAGACTTAAAATCATGTTGGTCATTTGAAAAGTGAATTTGATGTGCAATCTACTTTTGAAGGGGACAACAATTTCCTGGTGCAGTAGGTTAATGTCTATGGTCTTCTCTGTTATAAATTATGACAAAGAATTGCAACATATCCCTATTAATTGTTTACAAGTGACTGCATATCTATATACTACATTTTTGTTGGAAACAGGGAATAGGTATCGAGAAAATGTTAGATTCTAACTTACCTTCTTCCAAAATGACATGAATTGTTTAATAGCCTTCCTAAAAGTGTTGGGGCATAAGAAGACTTTTGAACTTGATCTTTTATTGAATTAGTTTATATTTCCTCCATGTTTGACCTTTAGTAGATTATAGATTTTAGACTTTTTAGTACTATATTATAGACTGCTATGGATGTAGATTGCATGTTAATAATCCTCTTGTTTCTTTTAATTGAAATTCTGCATATTGCAATAATCACTTTTGGTTTCCATATTAATTCTGTAAGCTTTGCGTACCAATTTTTAGTTTGTTTTGATCAATGGCTAAATATTAATATGGAACTATATTTATACTCAATTTTACTTTCTCCATAAATCTCACTTCGAAATGGTTGTGCATGTTTTTCCATTCCTCCAGGAAATGAAATTTTGCTACTTGCTAACATAGAGAGCTTTAAGGTAACTATTTCTTGGCCTTTTTTCTTTCCTCAGAGATATATGGTTGGTCAATGTAAGGGGTTTTTTCTAGTAGCTAGTGATTTATGAGGATACACTGATTTATGTTTATACAATTGTCCTTTTGTGTTCACTTATTGGTGTGGTTGCTGCTCTGTATGTTTAAGCAGATCATATACCCTAGTTTTGCATTCTAAATATTGTCATTATTTTGGTGGTGTTTGTGGATCATGTTATAATGTGATCAATGGTATGTATTTCTAAAAATAAGGCCATATCACTTGGAATACAAACTTGGGATGTATAGTAGTACTAGTTGTATATTAAACATAGTAGTGGCAGATGCATTAAACTACATACATGTATACAAAAGTATAATTTGAAAATAACTCCTAGATCTTGTGCATTATTTTATGTAGCCAGTAGTATGATTACGAAAGCCTTACTGGTGATTATCTGATTATTAGCCTCACTTGTTCACTTATGCATTTTCATTTCAAGAACTGCTCTACTAGGCATAATTCTTTTGTGTGTGGGTTAAATTTTTTTACTATTTAACAATCGACAGGTTAACTGGGTAATTTTACTATAATTCTAAACACTGGATGTTATCACCCTTCATCAACGTTATCACCGTTCATCACCACCACAAGTTCAGCCAAAACATATTCAGCCAAAAAATTCACTCTGAGAAGCTGGTAATCCGTGTGATCTGCCAGCTAATCAAACACAAATGATAAATGCCTTTAAAAAGTCTACAACCTGAGCATCTCCTAGCTTGTTCTTTTTGTACTTCTGATATTCATGAACAGCTGCTTGTTCTTCAGAACTCAAGAATATAAACAAAACGCAGCGTTTTGTTTAAGTAACTAACCCAATTGATTGAAAAATTGCATAAATTTTTTTTGACTCTGAAACAGGGAAGTCTTCAAGTCAAGAGAAAGGACAAATGGTTGTTGATAGAAATTAATTTCGGTTGTAAAGCATTAAATTCTGCCATAAGTTTGAAGCAAGAACATTGACTTGGAAAAAAAGTTGATAGTGGTCTATGTCAATACAAATGGATGCCAGCTTCAATAAGGATTTAATCTGTTCAAATTATTGCATTGTCCTCCGTCTAATGGTAAAGGTTAATTTTGGTGTGTAAATAATTTGGATGTTCAACAAATTCAACAATAGAATCTTATCATCTTTTGCTGCTCTCTGTTCAAAATCTTGGGATCTAGCTTCTAATCAACAAGTTCCAATTAAATTCTATCATTTTATCTCTTTATGAAGATGGTATCATAGATATACTGTTTCTTTTTGTCTAAAAATTTAAAATTGATAAATTTGAGTAATTGATAATAAATATTTTCATAAAATTAACTCACTCTCTCATATGTAAACAAAATATATATCACATTCTACAACGCTACTTTAGAAATTTGTTATTATTTACCAGTGATAGGGATCCCACTGGCGATTGTGTTTTTATCCAATTGAAAAAATAAATAAATAAATTTGCACACAATTTTTACATAACTATATCTTATCAAAGATTGATTTTAGATTGAAATTTTCATGTCCAATAAAAAACAAAATTATTGATGCATGGTAGCTATGACTTGATTGTTTTTGTTAAAATTATAAAATCTCCTCGATCAATTTCCTAGAAACATCACCCTCTCACATGCAAGAATTAGTGGCTAGCTATGGGACCACTGGGAGGAGACTTGATCCTAAAATATTAAATTCTACCAATACAATTGAAAAAACATTTGATGAATTAACGTGTGTATAGGTATATAGAAGGACAGTACTTGTTGATAGAAATTAATTTCTATCGTAAATGACCCGTTCAATAATTTTTAACCAAATACTCTAAGTCAATACAATTGGAAAGCCAGTCAACATTAATTCACAAGTTGATATATTTATTATTTCTTGTTCAAATTTTAGAATGCCCTCATTAATTTCCTGGAATAAAATCATACACATGCAACAATCTTTCCGTGTCAAGATGGGTCAAGCCGTGTTATGTGGTTATATTAAAAAGATGTCTTATCATATCAGTTTCCTATCTTTTCAAAACAGGCCCTAATTTCTCCCCTTTAACACGGCCAATTTATTCAATTTTAATCCCAAAATTCAATTCTTAACATTCATTTTCAAGTGATGGAGACTTTGATAACTAAAGCACTGAGAGCTAAGAAAAGGGAAGAAGAAATAAATGAGAAAAAGTAGAAATAAATAATTGTGCAATTGCATATTGTACTCTTAGTTGGATAAATCTCTGTAGGAGTTCAAGTCTTATAATTGATTTTAAGAACTTGATTTCCACCGATTCTACATCTTTTCTTTCATTTCATACTTGTAAATGTTTTTTTTTTCTTTTTTCTAAAAAAATTATTCAAAATATAATTATTTATTTTATTTCACTTTAAACTGGATTTAACACTAGTATTCTTTTGTAAAATATTTGTAAATGCTTTTCAATGTTCTTAAACTATGCTTTGGTAAAACATCTTGTTAAATAATATTACTGCAGGAACATTATTGAACAATAAATCACATGTAAAAGTCAGTGGACTAGTCATTAAAGTTTATTCAAAGTCTTCTAATAAAAATAAGTGTGTGATTGAAAATTGTATTGCAACTTGGAAAATCAATAAAAGAGCTCAAGTCGTGTTAATTGATTTTATGAAATTGACGAGCCAACAATTCTCAATCTTTTCTTTCATATATATCTTATCAATAAATGTGAAAATTGTATTAAAACTTCCAAAAGAAAATAAATTTCGATTACTTTGAGATTGATAGATCACTAAGAGGTCAAGCCGTGTTATATGGTTGCAATGTGTCATCACATCAGCTTTCTATCTTTTCAGATCTTTACTATATCATGTAGTATCATCTATAAAACAAACATTATTTTGTTTAGTGTTTAAATGTTATTATTTAACAAGTATGTCAGTATTGTAGTCATGCATAAGTGCCTATTGAACGTGTTTGTTGTTGAATTTTATATTATTACAACAATAGATTTGCAACCAAAAAAAAAGTATAAATAGTACTTAACTTTTTTACGAAAGATTTATAACGGTAAATAATAAACTTTTAGTATTGACTCCAAGTCTTCTGATTTTTGAAAACAAAGACAAAATGTTCATGGAAAATGTTCTAATGGAAGAAAAAGATACAATTGTTGTATTAACATTGACTCAAAGTCTTTTGAAACACGGACAAAATAAGGATTGGAAAAAATATACTAACTTCCAATGAATAAGAAAAGGGTTCGCTTTCATGAGAGTGATGCCTATTGCATTATTGTTATGCTTCAAATTTGAGTAGCTTGACTTGGAAAATTAGGTTACTTGGAATGCCAGCTTACATAAATTGACAAGTTGATTGAATTGATTTGAGCTTTCACAATTTTATGGAAATATAAACGTTAATGATAAAATTTAAGGTGGGTAGTGTTATTTAACTTATAATGTTTTACTAAAACAGGTATTAAACATGAAATAAATAAAGTAAAGATGTATTGATTTGATGTAAATTATCTCTAAGAACAGAAAAATAAGCCAAATTATAATAATACCTGAATTTTGAAAACTATTCATTAATTACAACAAATATGAAAAGTGACATCATGTCATTTTTTTAATAAAAAATTTAAAATTAATAAATAAAAATAATAAATTTTATTGGTTTATCAATTGTAAAGGAGGAATTTAACCCCTTTTTTCTCAGCTGTTTTTTCTTTACCTTTTTTTAACCAAATTTATCAAATGAATTTTACAAGATGATAACGATAGGTTTAAAAAAAAACAATAATGAAAAATACAATTATTTTTATTAATAACATTATTGAAAAATAATGACATTTTATGATGGACTTGTATTAGCGAAAAAATAAACTTCTAAATAATTAATAGTAGTGAAAATTACAATTATAATTTCAATCTATACAATTGAGATCCTATAAAATCACAACATATTTTTAATTGATTCCAAGAGTGGGATTTTAAATATTATTGTAAAGCCCTTAACAGATTTGTTTTGTTATAGAAAAAAGAAATTATTTAAATAACTTGTTGTGCCATAAGTGTTAACCAATTACATTGACTTGGAAAAGTGAAAGTGACGGCTGGTCAATGCCAGCTAAAATTATAATCTTTAAAATAAAAAAGAAAAAGATTAATAAGAAAAATTATTTTTATATTTTATATTTATAATTTTGTTAATTTAGATAAGATAAAACTATAAGCTAAAATTTAATGTTTTTTTTTTAAACTATTGATATTAAATGTCTATCTTGATGCTTAGAGACTGAGAGTTGATTAGAGTATTACTACATAAAATTAAGAGTATTAAAGAAAAAAGGAAAAAAAAACTTATTAATGGAAAAGACAAGGAAATCCAAACAGAAGTTGGTGCCTTTTTGTATAAATAGCATAGAAGTACTGTGTTGTGAGTCACAAAGCTTGAGTGTATTAAGAGATGGATTGTAAGTGGTTTTGGGTGTTCTTAGTAATGATGGTGGTTTCTTTAGGAGAGGGGTGTTGGGAGGAAGAGAGAACTGCTCTCTTGCAACTTAAACATTTCTTCCCTAATCATTATGGGTATCTTTACAATTGGGTGGAGAATTCAGAGTGTTGTAGATGGGAACGTGTTATGTGTGACAATAACACTGGAAGAGTCATCAAACTCGATCTTTGGTATGTAAGGGATTGGAATTTGGGAGAGTGGTATCTAAATGCTTCTTTGTTTTCTCCCTTCCAACAACTATAATCCCTTGACTTAAGTTACAACAATATAACTGGTTGTATTGAGAACGAAGGTCAATTGTCTTCCTCCCTTCAACTTAATTTATTTCTACATTTAGCTTCATGTTTAATTTCCAATAAATTTTTTTGCATATAGCTAGTACCATATGATTTTAATAAAATGATTTCACATTATTACAAATTCCTCAAAAATTTCTCATTTACTATTAAATTTGAGGATTTCAACATATTTTATGGAGTTGTTAATTTTATGATTATTGATTTATGTTTTCAATATTTTGTGAATAATTTTGTGATATATTATATGATAATATGCACGAAGCAATTTATTCGCTTGAAAATTATTGAGTATTTGCAGGTTTTGAGAGGCTATCAAGGTTAAGTAACTTGAAGGAATTGAATTTAGGAATCAACAACTTCAACAACAACATCTTATCATCTCTAGATGGTCTCTCCTCATTAAAATATTTGGATTTATCTGGAAATAGATTTAAAGGAGCTGTTAATATTGAAGGTAATAAGCTAGTTTCTTATTCTCTTAATTTCAACCTTTTTTTTTTTTTTTTTTGTGAATTTCTAGTAACTGGACTTTTAAATTATGTATGTATACGAAAGAGTTTAACATTGTGAAATTGTTTAATCTTTTCCTAGGGTTACATTCTTTGAAAGTGTTGGGCATGAGCCACAATATGATTGACCATTTTGTCAGCCCCAAAGGTAATAAGTAATAGTATTTGTGACATGATCATAATTTACAGCTTATTTGGAGTAAGTACAAGCTCTCAATCACAACCACACAGTTTTCTCCCAAACAAAATATCACAACCGTTAAAAACTGTCTCAGTATTTATAAAACCAGCAAAAGCCCCACTCATTGTCTCGTGCCTGTCAGATTCAGTTTTGAAAACCAAGTCAGCAGAAAATGTTTCACTTTAATTACCAGAACAACCACACAATTAACTACCATTTTAATGGGTTATGAACTAAACAAGGAAGGTTATTTTAGGAATGCATGTAGAATAGAATAATAAGCCAAAGTGCAAGCATTATGAGACATTCACGCTCCTTTGAAGGGAGTGGACAACACACATCACCAACTAAGATTGCAAAGCCTTTTTAAAGGTTTAAAATTCCCATTTTCACCTTGTTAGAAGATTTTTAATGAAATCAAATTGTAGAATTTAAGATTTTAAATTATTATAAATATATCTTAAAATTCTTCACTAGTTCACTTCCCTATAATAACATCTTATTCGGATATACAACTGAATAATTTGAATGGGTTTATTAATATTCAAGGTAATTTAGCTAGCTTCTCATTCTCATAATTTCAACCCTTTTTTTTTTTTTTTTGTGAATTTACAATATAATTGGACTTTTTAGATTAAATATATGAAACATTTTAATTTTGTGAAATTGTTTGACTATTTTCAGGTTTGAGTAATTTGGAAGTTATAGATTTAAGTTATAACAACCTCAACAATAGCAAATTATCTTCTTTGGATGATCTCTCTTCATTAAAATCTTTGTATCTAGAAAGTGTTGGTTTGACTGGAACTGTTGATGTTCAAGGTAAGTTTGATCAAGTTCCTCATGTCTTCTTAATGATCAATTTTTAATTAAGTTTGTTTAATTTTTTCCTAGGACTACAATCATTCAATCAACATTATTTTTACAAATTTAATGATTTAATGATTTTATTTCTAACTCTCAAATTTCTAATACAAAGGCACAATCTTTGAAAATGTTATGCTAAGTGATACTCACAGCTATGTAAAATTATTTTTACATTATCATTTTCTAAAATTAAAATGAAAAATCAATTATTATATTGTGTATTTGAAAACAGTTTTCATATTAATGAAATAGGTATAATTTGAATATTTAGTATTATCTTTAAAATAAAATGCATTTGACAATTTTAACTTGAAAATGTAGGGTAATTTTTTTTATTTAAAAAAAAAAGATTTTCTAAGTACTATAAATATTATTTTGAAAATTACGAAACTTAAATCTTGAGCTTAATTTTCTTTTTTAAAAAAAAAAATCTGAATCTTGATTTCCAAACTGTCTAGCAAAAAATTTTATTTTTATTTTTCTAAATTCGAAAAATATAATTATTTTTTATGAAAGAAAGACTAAAGTTAATTACTAGAAACCATTAAGACCAAACAGTTAATGAAGTTAATTTGAAAAATATAATTCTTGAGGTTAATACTAATTCTTTTTATAAAAGAAAAAATTGTGTTTCATAAGTCTTTATACTATAGCTAATAAATTTTCTAATTTTCTGATAATATTCATAAATCTTTATACTCAAAATTATATATATGAAAGAATTTAACCTTGTGAAATTGTTAATCTTCTCTTTGGGTTACATTCTTTGAAAAAGTTGGACATGAACTGTAATGAGATTGACCAATTTGTCAGCCTCAAAGGTTTTAATTAGGAGACTTTTAACTTTGGTGAGACTCTTATATAAAGAAATATCGAGAATAGTTTTATAAAATTATTTTTATAATTTTCTTAAAATAAAAATGAAAAATATTTTGTTCATGTTAATGAATTTTGACATTATTGACTGAAAATTGCAGGGAAAAAAGGATTTATCATGTTCCGTATATTTTTTTTTTAATTTCCAAAATAAAAATCTTGAGTTCAATTTTTTTTAATAAAAAAAAATTCTTCTGAATCTTGATTTTCAAATACACAGACTAGTTCTATTTTTAGGTTTTTAAATTATAAAATAGAGAATGATTTGAAAGAAATAAAAAATGAAGTTGTGATTGTTTTTATAATTTAATTAATCCAAACAAAAATTTTATATATGTATTTACTAATTTATCCTTATATTTATTAATGCAATTATATATAGCCATTATATCATTATATAATAATTTTGTTTTAGTAATTACTATATTAATTGACGTTAAATATGGCTCTTGTATTAAAATACTTTATTTTAGGCCACATTTAATTAATTGACCTAATAATTAAGGCAGGTATTAATTACTTTATTTATGAATAATATATATTATTTAAACATTAATTATAAGTTAATATTATAATATTAATAGAAAATATAAACATATTATCTTAAAATATAAATATATAAATGTAATTTGGACTTTTAAAATTAAATATATGAAATAGTTTACTCTTGTAAAATTGTTTGACTATTTTCAGGTTTGAGTAACTTGGAGGTTGTCAATTTAAGTTATAACAACCTCAGCAATAGCATATTATCTTCTTTGGGTGGTCTCTCTTCATTAAAATCTTTGTATCTAGAAGATATTGGATTGAATGGAACTGTTGATGTTGAAGGTAAGTTTGATAAAATTCCTAATGTCTTCTTATGATCATTTTTTAATTAACTCTGTTTTATTTTTTCCTAGGATTATGTTCCTTGAAAGACTTAGAGGAGTTGTACATGGGCGAGAATAATATTGAAAAATTTGTCAACTCCAAAGGTATTCCATCACTAAACTTTAATAATAATATTTAATCAATTTATTTATAACTCTCAAATTTCTATCCGATTGTGTATTTGAAAACAGTTTTCATATTAATGAAATATTAAATAAATAGTAATGCTACAATAGGTATTATTTTACAAATTAAAAAAGATAATTCTTGAGTTTAATTTTCTTTTTTCTTTTTTTAAGAAAAAAAAGTTCATCTAAATCTTGATTTTCAAAACTGTCTAGCAAAAAAAATTTTTCTTTTTAAATTCGAAAAATAGAGAATTATTTTTATTAAGAGAAAGACTAAGTTTAATTTCTATAAACCATTAAGCCCATAATGTTATTTGTATGTTTTTTAAGTTCTCTTTTTTTATTTTTTTCAAAACGCACAGCACAATTTTTGAAGTTAATACTATTTCTTTTTATAAAACAAAAAATTGTGTTTCGTAAATCTTTGTACTCCAGCTAGTAAAAACATATTTATTTTATTTTATTTGCAAAATATGAGAATTGAGTTTTAGGAAAAAATGAATCCCTTTGTAAAATCTATTCCTTGCATTACATTGAAGACTGTTCACTATAATTCAGTTTTTTAACTTACAGATTATAGAGGCTTGAAGAAGTTGAATACCCTTTCTCTACATAGTGGTATTGAAACCACTGATGCAACTATTTTTCTACAGTCAACATTGAGGTTGTTCCCCTTCTTAAAGACACTTGACCTTTCATATAATAGTTTTAATCGAACAATGATTACTCAAGGTAAGAAATAAGTTAAAGTTATGTTGTTGAAACAAACTTGTTGACAATTTGTCAATTACTTACCTAACATCATTTAAATTTGTTGTATTGCTTTAACAGAGTTGCATAATTTGACAACCTTGGAAGAATTGAACTTGGATGGGTTAAAGCTCCATATAAGTTTTCTACAAACTGTTGCAACTTGTACTTCACTGAAACATTTGTCAATGATAGATGGTGAACTCAATGGTATCTCAGAAGTTCAAGGTAAATTTAAGATTAGTTTCATTTTCATTAATTCATGTATAAGATAATGTTTAAACTTAATCCTAGATATTAGAATTTGTTTTCAATTTGGGGATCAAGCACCTCTTATTGTTCTCAATGATTAATCAGTTATCAATGAAATTTTTGCATATATAGAAAATTTATATTCAAGTTAGATGTAGAAAAAATGAAATATTTACAAAACTGAGATCAAATATTAATCCTATACGTATTGAAAATTAATTTTTCTTTTATTATAATATTCTAGATTTGGGAATTCTAAAAATGAGATCAAATATTTATATTTTAATGGAGCAGACTTTTAATTAGCCTTAAATGTTGCCCATAAAATATTGAAAAGAGTAATAACTTTCCTCTTTTGGAATGGATTGGATTGAATTCCTTTTACTATTTAAGTCCACCTCATTTAATCTTTAAAAAATAACATAATTGTTTAGTATTCTACAAAATTAAATTAAGTAGAATGTGCAATTGAGCTTAATTTTTTTTTCTTTTTTGATAATTTAATATGGTTTTTAGTTTCAAATTTTGGAACATTGGCTTATGGATATTTGAGTTATATGAAAATAAAAAGAACTTTTAAACTTTATTCTAGTTACTAAAAATTGTTTTCAATAGGTAGATAAAACACTTGCTGGTGTTCTCAATGATTTACCAGTTATGAACAAAATTTTATATGCATAGAATATTTATGTATATTAAATGGTAATTCTCCTTTCTATTAAACTTTGGGTAAGAAATTCCAAGAATATTTATATTTTAAGAGAGTAAGCATTTACCTAGCCCTAAAATCTAAATCTTTGCCATACGATATTCTAAGTGGAACTTTACTATTCAAGTCCACCCTATTTAATCCTTAACAAGAACTTAATGTACTTTTAGAAAAGTTAATATGGTTTTTAATGTAATAGTTTCATAATTTCAAATTTTGGAACATTTTTTCTCATGAATATTCACAAAATTCATGTCAATATGTGTAGGTCCTATTAATTTCAAGAATTTAAAAAGTTTATTTATGAACGGGACTACTTTCAACAATAGCTTTCGTCAAATCATTAGACCAATAGCTACTCTAAAGAAGTTATCATTGCGGAGTTGTGGACTCAATGGCACATTATATGATCAAGGTTAGTGATTTTCTCCCTCGTCTTTTTCTCTTCCATTGCTTATGACTTTTTTTTTTCTTTTATGATTCTTAATGCTTTTTTTTTTTTTTAAATTAGCATGATGCCATTAATAACATTTATGTTATAAAATTAGATAAAAAATTTAAAAATTATAAGGATATCTAAAATATTATGCTACACAATAAAATTCACCGTATCAAAATACCATTTGTTACAATAATTGTTTATTGTTAAAAAATGATGGAATGTCTAGAAATTACACAAAGTCTGATTTTCATTATCATAAACAATAAAGAAAAAAGGAAGTTGATTGTTTTCTTAGATCAAATGGATACATTTACAATAGATAAAAAACATAAAGAAACAATTTACAAAATTTATGATTTATTTCAAAAATCACTTGCATTTTAAGGCTGAAATGAAATTAAAAAGTGAGAAAATTGATATTAGACATTTATATATCAGCTATAATGCTTTACATGATACTCAGCTATAATGCTTTACATGATACTCTGCCTTCGTGCTTAGTCAATTATATTTTGATAATTCAAGGAAATGTTTTATTTCAGGTTTTTGTGAGATGGTGCACCTAGAAGAGTTAGATATTAGCAATAATACTTTACGGGATACATTGCCTCCGTGCTTAGCCAATTTGACTTCACTTCAATCATTAGATATATCTTCCAATCAAATTACTGGAAACCTCTCAGGTTTGTGTGAGATGGTGCACCTAGAAGAGTTAGATATTAACAATAATACTTTATGGGATACATTGCCTCCGTGCTTAGCCAATTTGACTTCACTTCAATCATTAGACATATCTTCCAATCAAATTATTGGAAACCTCTCTTCATCTCCCCTTAAAGATATGACATCTCTTAGCGTCCTCCGAATTTCAAACAATCTCCTCCAAATCCCAATTTCACTCTCACCACTCTACAACCTATCAAAACTCAAAGAATTCGCGAGCTACAATAACCAGATGTATATAGAAACAATGCCACATTCTTTGACCCCAAAACTCCAATTAAATTCCATCGTTTTGTCTGGTTATACTTATGGATATGGTGCTACATTTCCGAGATTTCTTTATCATCAATATGATTTGCTTGAAGTTGACCTGTCTGACATCAAATTGAATGGAGAATTCCCAAATTGGTTGATAGAGAACAATACAAAATTGGAAATACTTTATCTATCAAATAATTCTCTTTCTGGGCCTTTTTTATTGCCAACACATCCTCACATGAATTTATCAATATTAGCTATCTCTATCAATTCCTTTAGTGGACAAATTCCTATTGAAGTTGGCGCATTTTTCCCGAGTCTATTGGCGTTAAACATTTCCAGAAATGCTTTGAATGGCAGCATTCCCTCTTCTTTTGGAGATATGAGCTCATTGGAAATACTGGATCTATCACACAATCAGTTGTCTGGTGAAATACCTGAGCACTTAAATATAGGTTGTTTGTCACTACAACATCTTGTGTTATCAAACAATAGTTTGGAAGGTCCTGTATTCTCCAAAATAATTAACTTGACAAACTTGGTGTCGTTATACCTGGATAGTAATAACTTCATTGGAAAGATCCTATAAATGTTGTCTAATTGTTTTTCACTATGTCGAGTGAGCTGTGAGCTGTGTCCATGACTGTCAAGTATATATGCCAGTGAGCTATGTAGTGATAAAAGTTCACGTGGGATCTGAAGAAAGGAAGGAAAAAAAGTCAAATAGAGAGATTTTGAAGTAGTTAATTTTGCGAATTCCACGTATTCTTTTGTGTAAACAAGATATAATATTACATTTTACAATTGATAAATTGAAAATTTTATGACATTATCCATGGTATAAAAACTTTAGCCAACCAACAGGAATTTATTATTTCTAATAATGTTAATGATCAACAGGAAAAGCAAAGCACCCAACTCTCTAGAATGAAGCTCACTGCAACCTCTACCATACTTATTTTAATTACTTTTTTCTTAGTTATTGGGTTGATATCAAACCAAGTTGATTTTAATAATGTGAATGTAACAACTTGGATTTAAAGAAAACACAATCGTATACAAAAACAAGAGAGAAAACTAACCAAATGTTTCACTCGCCTACCTTGAAGATAGTTCAGATTTGAAGTTGGTACAAGCATCATTAGGCAACCAGGACTCTCTTTCGGGTTCATAAATTTGATCATCACCATCAGTATCTATTTCAGCTTTGTTAAGTTCAGCCCTGAAAATATCACAGTCATGGCAAAACCAATCACCTTTAGATACAGTAAAATTGACTATCATCATTTGTGCCAACCCTTGCATTTCCAAAGTGATGGTAACCCTGCAAAACTAAAATATATTTAAAAATATAGTACTTACAGACAAAAAAATATTTGACATCTGAGGAAAAACCAATATACTTTTAATGTCAAATTTGAATTAATTAAAGCCAAAATCCAGCATTACATCAAACTCTTCTTTGATGTGCATAAAATAAAATTTCACAACTACAATTACCTTTAACCCCGCCAAAATTGATATGATATACAAACTGAATTTTTTCCAGGTTGAGCAGCTAACAAACCGAAACCAAGTGGTAGAAATATGCAACCACAGAAGAAGAAATACCTGTAAGACCCACACCCTCCCATTTGTGAAGATTTATTCTAGAATTGTAGTAACCAAACCCTAGGAATCGAAAGAGAAGAACATACACTATTAATGAAAAACAGAGAATCTTTCTTCTTACTTCATTCAATAGAAAAACAGCTTTTTTGTATGTACAAAGATGGTGATCCAAGTGAAAAAGGATCATGATTGTTGATTGTACAGAAAACTAACACAATAAAGGAAAAGATTGTTCGTTGGATCAACTGCATCTTCAGCACTATTTTTACTTACAACTGAACTCTTCCTTTTGAAGTCAAAACAACTAAAAGCAGGAGAATTTCAAACTGGCAGGATAACTTCTTTTTAACCAAAGTTTGCCAATTAACAGAGTACAAAAACAAAGGCTTCATTTCTTTAATGTCAGTTCCCTTTTGGTTAACAGCAGCGTTAGTCCTCTTTTGGATTTAATTTTGAGTGCAGCTTGCTCATGTCCTTGACATTGTCCCTCAAGCAAACTCTAAATGGACTTCAGACTTGGCCAAAGAAAGACACCAACACTTCCATCATAAAAAATTACCAGAACTTCAGTTTCTATCAAACATACTAATATCACATCAGTAATACTTCAGCCACATATTTAAAAAAAAAAAAAAAGGAAAAGAAAAATCAATCCTTCAACTTCTTATTAAAAAAAACACCAACACTGCAGTAGAAATACACATCAGGTTCATCAATATTTTAACTTCTATTAAACATACCATGAAACTTCAATCTCCTTAATTCAATCCTTCAACTTCTTATCAAAATACCAGTATTGCAGTAGCAATTAAACACACCAATACTTCAACTTCTATCATCACACCACAAGACTTCAATCTTCTTATCAAACACACTAACACTGCATCAGTAATCACATATCAGACCCATCAATACTACATCAACAACACTTCAAGCATTTCAACACCACATCAGTAATCACATATCAGACCCATCAATACTACATCAACAACACTTCAAGCATTTCAACACCACATCAGTAATCACATATCAGACCCATCAATACTACATCAACAACACTTCAAGCATTTCAACACCACATCAGTAATCACATATCAGACCCATCAATACTACATCAACAACACTTCAAGCATTTCAACACTACCTCAGTAATCACATAACAGACCCATCAATACTACATCAACAACACTTCAAGCATTTCAACACTACATCAGCAACACATATCAAACCCAACAATACTACATCAACAACACTGCAAGTGTTTCAACACTAAATCAGCAACAATTCTTGTATCAACACACCAAATTCCCTAATCATTAAACTTCTTACCTTTAAACAAATGAAAGACAAATTCAATTTTCTTCATTTTTCACCAATGATATCACCAGTAAGGACTTTCTAAGATATGACACTTATGCAGTCAAATCTATCAGATGTTAATAGCTCAAGTAATTAATGCAGATAAACTTACATACTTGAAAATACATACCTGGATGCGTGAACCAGTCCATAGATTTCCATTAACTATCTATGCGTTTCATCACAACCACCAATTTAGCCTGATCACATCTATAGGAAATTCAGCAAGATATAAAAGCTTCAGATTCCACAAAACTATGTTAATCTTTAAATATTTCCTGCTGAGTGAAAAATAATAGTATGGAGTACACACCTAAATGCATGACAATAAATGAAAATTATTATAATGACCTTCTAATTTAAAAAAAAAAAAAAAAAAAAGAATTAATGAAAGCACCTGATACCATTTGATTTGAAAATCTCCTATGCTTAAAATATATCTATTGCTCTTAAATTTGAAATTTACCAATAACAAGCTAGCCACAAATGTTGTTCTAATTCATTTGGAATGCTACTGCTATTATTACAAATTTAATTAGTATCTCACCTCTTTTTTGCTACTCACCACAGACAAAAACTTCCATACAAACTGAACTCTTGAACCCTGAGAGCTATCTCAAAATAAGCAAAACTAGACCACTCACCATAATCCTGTCTTATGTATCATAATCTATAGTATCTAATTTATTTTTTCTACTACTCACCATAGAAGAAGAGCTCAATTACAAACTGACCGCTAACAGCACTCTCAAGATACTTAAAAGTGAAGAAACAACTCATATCAGAATTTTTTCCTATGTAACAAAGCAAAAAGATGGAGGCATCATGTTTGTCAGATGTAATCCTAAACTGAACAAATAAAAAATCTTAATTAATATCTGAAGTACATGATATCAAATATTTTTTCACCATACATGACAGAAAAAGAATCAAAACAATCCAATTCAAAAACTTAAAAAATATCCCATCCAGACTAATTAAGATAAACTATTCCAATTCAAAAAACTCATCCAAAGTAAGTTAAGATAATGATGCAATTCTTAAAAAAAAAATAAAAAAATAAGGTGTAAGCACATCAAAAGACTCACCTTCTATATACGTAGAAAGAAGTTTACAAGCACAACGATTCTATTCACTTCTTATGAAAGCATCAATTCCACAATGAGTTGAAGGCATAGAAAACTGTAGCACAAAAGCATGACAAATAAATCTTATAGTAGCAACAGGTTACAAATTCTGAAAACATTGCATCATTATTTACCTAACTAAAAAATTCTACAGAACTTCTTTTAAGAGCACCATAAGTGCATAAAAAGAGCTGGGTTAATTATTCATTATATCAAAATAGAGAAACAAAACTACTGTAGCAAAGTAATTATAAATTATTAAGAACATCATGCATTGTAAAAATTTTTAACAAATGTTCATATAATTAATCAGAAACAATGGGATTGGATTCGAATTAGAATATATTATATTCTTATTTAGAAGCAATGCAATTTCAATGGCGTAGAATATGTTAATTGCTTCTATTACAATCAAAATTCCACAGTTAAAGCTAACAACTATAAGGTCAAGAACATACCAATAACCAACAAATAACAATTGTACCTTAACATTTCCAGCTTCTTTGATCACCTCCTTAAGATTCAGCTACAAAAAAAATGTTGTGGCTCCAGAAATGAACCCGAGACATGGTGCAAATTACAACATAAACTTTTTTCACTGCTTCCACTAGGCTCTTATGATCAGAAAAAAAGCCCTCAAACAGAATAGCCGCTTCCTTTTTGAACAATAATAGTATCTGAAGCTTTTCGATGTCAAGTCCGAATGTCCGATCTCTGGACGCTGAAGACGTAAAAGAAAGGGAAGGAGACAATAGCAAAGGAGCTCGGGGACGACTGGGAAGAGAAGGATTCTAGGCGATGCAATAAAATCGAAATGAAATAAAATGGTGTTAGGGATTTCAAAACTGGGGAAAAGGGGTGACTGTTGAATGACTTATGATGTAGATTTGGGAATATTGGACCCTAATTAGCCCTTCATAGTTTCCAAAATATACAATATATACCCGACACAATATCATTTAATTCCCCTTATGTTGAAAGTCTTTTATGTAAACCTTTCAGAATCGAGTTTTTAATTTAAATAATCAATATACCATTTTTCAATTAAATTATCAACATAGCATTCAAATTACTAAAAATTATTCAACATATTTTTTATACATATATAAAATATCATATTATATTGTAAGATAATCAATTACCAGTCTTTTCTTTCATATTTTACTGAAACCACAATCTAGTGTTAGAATTTCTTATTAAATAATATTATTGTTAAATAAGATTATTTTAGATTTTTTATCCATCATGTGATTATTTTAATCTTTTTTACATCTTTGAGCCATACATTAACAATGTGCAACAAGAAATGATGAATAATTTGGTAATCTTATGCGTGATTATATTATTAAAAAAATTACTCTAGTGTTAGAGTTGATTGGACTCTAGGGCTAGAGTTGATTGGAAGCGAGTGGAGAGCTAGAGTGACTTTCACTATCTATTAGAGTGAATTTACTAAGCCAATTAAAAAGAGTTCAAAATTCAATTTAACCCCTAGAAAAGGGGTTTTTAAGTAATTATTATATAGTTTTAAGACTTTATTAAGTATCATATTATTTTGCTTAGTCTCTAGAAATTTGGTACCAAGTTTCCGAATATCATTGGAGTATCAAGTTGTATGTTTTTCTTCTTTTCATTCCTGGATGAGGCTTTTTGTGAACCATGCTAAATTATCTTATCATTTGTGTGATTGGTGATTTATTACTCATAAATATAATTATATACTAATATTAAAAGACATAAAGACTCATATACTAATATCTATAGAAAATACGTTAAAAAAATAAAATTACCGAAAAAATAAAATGAGGCACTTATATAAACATTGACTCAAAGTCTCCTCAAACACAGATAAAATGTGCTTGGAATAAAAATTAAAGACAACATTAATCCATAGTTGACTTGGAATAGTAACGTAACATTGACCGGTCAATTATTGAATGTAGCTCAGCATTAATTACTTTATCCTTACATTTATTAATCGCTTAAATAATTGACCTAATATTTAAACATAATTTAAAAGCATATTAGGATCTTCTGCTATCTATAACGTTATCAAAGTATTACAACACCCTTGAGGTTGAGGGAAAATTATAAATATGAAAGAAACATGGAAAAATTATGGTAAAGATGTGTAGAAAAAATATGGAAGTGTATAGAAAATATGAAAGAGAAAAGTGAGAGAAATAAACCAAAGTTTTACAAAGTTCTTCCTTCTCCCTTCTCCTCGAGAAGGTAAAAGGCTTTATTTATAAATGCAAGGGAGACAATGACTCATAAATGAGTCAGAAAACATCTTTGCATTATGGAGATTTACAAAAAGAACTTGTCTGGAAGGCAGATGAAATTTATCATCACGAAGAAAGAAATTCAAGAGCTGATAATTGATAACAAGTCTGAGTTTTTCTCTGGTTTGTTCTGCCGGTTTATTGACATAAAAAGCTTTATATGCCCATTGAGAGTCTGTGGGTTCAATCAATCCTTGAGATAAAAGCTGAGTACATTCTTGTTGAGCTAGATTGAGATGTTCTAGTGACATGTCAGAATAACTAGCTTTAGTGGGATTGATATCTTCGCTCTATAATTATATATACCAATTATGTCATTATATAATTATTTTATTATTGTAATTACTATATTAATTGATGTTAATTATGGTTCTAGTATTAAACTACTTTATCTTAGGAATCATTTAATTAATTGACCTAATAATTAAGGTAAGCATTAAGTACCTTATTTATGATTCTATTTTTTAAACATTAATTATAAGTTAATATTATAAATTTAATAGAAATATAAACATAATTATCTTAATATATAAATATATAAATATATAAATATATAAAAATAAAAAATAAAATAACGATTACCTGTGAGTGTCGATCATCGGTGACCGATGCCAAAAACTAACAAAATATCTCAATAGTGTATGACGATACTATTCATACTAGAATGTTGCTCTCAAAGCGATCTACCGTATTCTGTAAGAATAATTAGGAATTAAATTATGTTTTGGTTATAGGAGCTAGGAGGAGAAGAAACTAAGGGTCGTCGTTTCTCTCTCCTGTTGCTGTGACCAAACGCTACATATTCTTTTAATATATTTAATTATGAAATATAATAAAAAGATTTTTAGATTTGTTTGTATTATAATGGTAAATTGGGAACTACAAATTTAAGTGTTTGATATGAATTTTTTTAGATTAGAATGGTTTTTTATATTTTAAATTCAATCAATTGGACTTGTATGCATATGTGATCAAAATATTGGAAAAGATCCCCAAAAACATTAAAGTTGGAATTTTACTTTTACTTATTGATTTATTTTTTCAATATTTTGATAATAACTTTGTGTTACATTATATGATAATATTCATGAAAGCAATTTATTCACTTGAAAATGTTTGAGTATTTGTAGGTTTCGAGGGGTTATCAAGATTGAGTAACTTGAGGAGACTATCTTTAGGAGTCAACAAATTCAATAGTAGCATCCTGTCATCTCCAATTGGTCTGTCCTCATTAAAATATTTGGATCTACAATTGAATAATTTGAATGGGGTTATTAATATTCAAGGTAATTAGCTATCTTCTCATTCTCATAATTTCAACAAATATTTTTTTTTTCCACAATATAATAGGGCTTTTTAAATTAAATATATGAAACGGTGTCATTTTGCTCTGCTTTTTGCAACACCCATCTCAATAAAACCCCTAAGTTCGCAATCCTCTTTACCCGTTTCATTAATTCTATTCAATTTTAATCCCAAAATTCAAATCTTTTCATTCATTTTCAAGTGATGGAGAATTGATTACTGAAGTTCAAGTTGAAGGGGCGGGTAGGTTTCGCATCTTGGAGCCAGATCCTTTATTGGGTTTCGAAGGAGGATCGAAAAGCCTTTACTGGACTTAGTGCTAGTGGTTATAGTGGGGATTTCAAATTGGAGAAATACATGAAAGATTATTTTGCAATATTTTTCTAAACATATTTTTATTTATGAAAAATTAATTAAAAATAGTATTCAACTATTTGACGAAAGTCTCCATTCTGTTATTAACCCAACTGATCAAATAATTGCTTACTATTTTATTGAACACTGTGTTTTGGTTTATACACATAAATATAAATATGTTTATATCCTGTGAATGTTATTGAAAGGGGTGATTGAGTTTGGGTACCATGGGATTTTTGGAGGAATCGGAATCGGTCGGTTCCTGAAATTAAGAACCGAAATAGGAATCGACCGGTTTCGGTTTCGGAATGGGAATGGGAATCGGATATAATCACAGGTTCCGGTTCCAATTCCAGGTACCTTGGACAATTTCAGTGGTCCCTGTAACTTTACAAAATGACAAAAAAAACCTATAAAATTTACAAATACATCCCCATTTGTTTAAATATTCTACAAAAATATAACTTTTTCCTTATTAATTAATTTCAATATTTCAAATAATTTTAATATATAGTCTTACTTTTAATATATAGTGTAAGACGATATATTAAAATTATTCATAGCTTCTTCATATCCAAAATCCAAAATGTTCACTAGTTATCAAGGGTGGATCTAGCCTAGTTGACCCACCCTCAATTATTTTAAATACTAATATGTACAATTTCTAAATTTTGGCCTACTCTAACAAAAATATTAATGTGTAATTAGTGTTTATTTTGGCCCCCCTAATAGAAATTTCTGGATCCACTACTGCTAGTTATGTATATAGTCTAGGGGTAAAATTTATTAAAACCCCCTAATGTTGTATACTAGTTTTATAAACCTCGGTTCTTTTTCTGATTCTTTGCAAGGTACCTTGTCACCGGTTCCTTGCAGGGTACCCTGTTATCGGTTCCTAGCTGGGTACCCTATTCCAAGTTTCAGTTTCGGTTCCCGGTTCCTAGAATGAAGGGGACCGGAACTGGAGCCGGGAGGTCCTGATTCCTATTTTTTAGAATCGGAGCCTACCCTGTGAGGGCCGGTTCCCATTCCTACCCAAAGCTGAGACCTTGGGTCCCCGCTGGTGTCGAGTGGAACCTATTTTCATGCTCACCTTTCAAACAATGCTTTTAGACATGAAGAAATTATAGATATTGAGTACAAAGTTTTATATATATTATTTTATTCAAGAGTTAAAATCCTCTGAATAAATTTCTAAGAAACAGCACCCACACATTCATAGAAAAAATCAATTTTGTGATGAAAATTCAACTTCTGGTTGTTTACAGATTTGAAGTTGTTAAATTTGTGAAGTTAATTTCCCTCATAACTACTTTCCCCAAAAGTTATAAATTGTACAGTCCCTAATTCTAATTTGGATTCATCAAAGAAATTTCAGTTGAGCCAAAAAAAGTAAAAATAAAAATAAAAAATTAATTAATTAATAGATTCATACTTATTTTTTTCTCAAGGTCAGGTCTGGTCGTTTTTGCCTTTGGGGACTAAAGTATCACTTCTTGAAAGATTGGGATTAAGAAGAATCCACAACATTAAGGACGAATATTAGACTCCATATATCTCTTTTCACGTGGCAAACTATTATTGGTTCTGATAGTTAAACTCACCGTACAGCACTAGTACTTAACTACTTATCCCACCAGATTACTCATCTAAAGTGAAAAATTCATAATTCGCAGCTTTCATCAAACTTTTAGATCCAACGTAAACTGCTGAAACTCCCCGACGCGTCGTCACAAGCTTTTCCGGTGACAAGGACACCGTCAGGCAATTCTGTATATTTCTTCTTCTTCTTTTTGTTATTTTTATTTTATTAGTGTTCTTTTGAAATTTGTTGATATTTGTAAAATGCAAATCTCGTTTTTTATTTTCTTTCATTCTTCGAATGAAAATTTTGCATGTTATTTTAACCAGAAATTTCCACTAAATTTTGCTTAATTAATGTACGATAGGCTTTGATCTTATTGACTATTTTGTTTTTATTACAGATTTTGAGAGATCGGTTTTAGATGTTGAGTGTCGAGAATAAAGTGCAATGTGAGGAGATTGAATTAGGAGATAAAGGTGATGACTCCATTCCGATTTCTTTGTTTGGAGTAATTAAACGATGTTTTGTTGACATGATTAACAGGGAAGTGTATGAGAATGTGGCTGGGAACTTATTTTTGAGGGAGATTTTCGGGATTAGTTTTAATGGTCCTTTTTTGGCTGCCAAAAGGTTGGTTCATCATTTATAGTGCTTGAATCATCTCTGGTTAGAGACCCTGTCGTTATAAAATCTTCTTGGAAGTTAATTCAGGGAATAGAGGTCAATGTTTGGTCAATAGTTTGGTTTTGCAGAAAGTGGACTCGGTTGTGTCATCAACTTCGAGGAGGTTGTATGTTACTAATGGTGTTGAGTTACAGATGGTGAGATTGTTATCTTTAGATGTGGATTTGTCAAAGGAGTTTCATTTTGTGATGCAGTTATTTGATTCCATTATTTGCACAGCCCATTTATCCATTACTCTTGGTTTTGCATGATATATTTGCCGATCTCCCATCAATGTTAAGAGCTCTTGCCCTTACATAAAAGATGCTTTTTGACGTGAACAGAGGAGAAGTTGTGGATACTCAAGTTATTTCAAATTGCAGTTGAGGGGTTAAGAATCACTTTTAACAATGCTGGTCGGCTACCTAATAAACCTGTAAGGCTGTGGGTGCTGGATAAGAAGCGTTCATTATCTAATAAACCTGTCATGGCTGTGGGTGCTGGAGCAGTCGTTGTTTTAGGAGCTTCATCTCTCACTAAACTTCTTCCTGCATCAACCTTCATAAAGGTTGTAAGGTTTAAAGCTTCTGTTTTACTTAAGTTTTTCTTACCCAATTCCCAAAAACAATGGTGATAGCTTTAGGCAAGACTCCAGTTTTTGCCCCAGGACTAGCAACTTCTTGGTCAAATACATCTATCTTAAAGACAGTAACTTCTGCTGAGAAAATTCGGGGCAGTGGCCCACCATGTTGTAGCATCTGTTAAGAAGACCAGTTTTCAACAATTAGAACAACATTTTATGAAATAGTGAGAAAAAGGCGGTACGACCAATCGGTGTCCTACCATGGGCTACATTTGTGGGTAGTATTGTAGCTTGTGCTGATTGCTTGTGTATGGAGATGGGATTGAATGTGTTGGTGAATCTTTGCCCATAGCTCCTTCAATTCCCAATTCAGACCGTAAGATTCAATATCTACATGAGGCATCTCAGAAAATGAATCAAGACAGATGGCACCAGGATTAAAAAATCTATAAAATCACTGACGTACGTGTTGAAGAAATTATAGATGGAATAAAGTACGACTTAAATTATTTTCTTATCAATGTATAGTATTTATAGTTCTACTCATTGATTATTTTAAAAAGTTTCATAAATTAAAGATGAGAGATTCTTATGCACAAATTGAGTCTGGGCAGGCATTGATTGTATCATCATGGGTGTTTTAAGTTCTAATCATAGAGTTCTTTTGGTGCACCAATGAGTACTCCAATGTTTTTAGACTGTATTATATAAGTCTTGAGATGGATGTGGTTCTTAATCCTTACTTGTCTACTTCCTTCTCTTTTGCAATATCCTGATTTACTGTCTTGAAGCATAATTTTAGTTTTTCATTTCAAGAATCTTTAAATTCTTAAAGTTACCTGTCTACCATATTACTGTTGCTTGGTTTAGCTCTTTGTGGGCTTGGTGCAGTTTTTTTTAATCCCATAATTTTGTTGTGCGTGTTTGGCTTACTACTTTTATCTGTATTTTAGACCGGATTTTTGAAATTGTGTTTGTTTTATTACTTGAAGAATCCAACTCTGATAATAGAATCCTGACACAATCCTGACATTCGACTGCTTACATTTATTTTTTTTTTTTTCACTGCATCCTCACCATTTCACTTTCTTCTCCGTGCTTCAGTTCTCAATTCACATAACCGTTTTAGTGCTTCACTTTCTCAATATCCATCACCACCATTTCAGTCACCATTTCAGTTTCTGATAATCCATTACTGTGTTCGATGCTTCACTTCCCGCTTGCATTACCACCATCTCCCTTTCTAGTTTCCAAGATCAAAGACCGTGAACCCCCAATGCCCTCTGTCACAAACTCACATTCTAACCCAACGTGAACCCATCGTCAACCCGTAAACCAGCCCACCCCGAGCCTCCACGCACGACAATGACCCGATCTCTACCCCCAACCCACCCACCCGAGCCACCACGACCCGAGATCTACCCCCAACCCAGCCCACCCGAGCCACCACGACCCCAACCCAGCCCACCCGAGCCACCACGCACCCCAACCCAAGCCCACCCGAGCCACCACGCAGCCATCCCCGAGCCACCACGCACCCGATCTACCCCACACAAGCCCACCCAAGCCACCACGCACCACCACGACCCCAACCCAGCCCCACCCGAGCCACCACGCACCCCAACCCACCCACCCGAGCCACCACGCACCCACCCCGAGCCACCACGCACCCGATCTACCCCACACAAGCCCACCCAAGCCACCACACACCACCACGACCCCAACCCAGCCCCACCCGAGCCACCACGCACCACCACGCACCCCAACCCAAGCCACCACGCACCCACCCCGAGCCACCACGCACCCGATCTACCCCACACAAGCCCACCCAAGCCACCACGCACCACCACGACCCCAACCCAGCCCCACCCGAGCCACCACGCACCACCACGACCCCAACCCAGCCCACCCGAGCCACCACGCACCCACCCCGAGCCACCACGCACCACCACGACCCCGATCTACCCCACACAAGCCCACCCAAGCCACCACGCACCACCACGACCCCAACCAAGCCCACCCAAGCACCACGCACCACCACGACCCCAACCCAGGCCACCTCGAGCCACCACGCACCCACCCCGAGCCACCACGATCTCCATCAAACCCACACCCCAATCTCCATCAAACCCACCTCATATCTGCGTAAAGACACCCACCGTCACTGCATTTTGAAACTGAATTTTTTTCTTCAAAATAACATGCTTTGTTTTGTGGAAAATGTGTCCACTAATAAAACAAACCCAAACCCACCTTATATGTATTAAAGCAATTGGTTTTTTCGGCTTTTAATTGGGTTTTTTTTTGGGCAATTCTTGTTTTATTTGGGATTTTGTTTTAATTCGGTTTTTATTTGATTAGGCTATTGGCATATAATTGTTAATTCGGTTTTTATTTTATTCGGCAATTGGCACAGGATTGTTTTAATTGGGTTTTTTGTTTTGTTTGACAGTTTTTAATCTCGTGTACACACGGATCCATTTAATTGTATTTGGATGTTTATCTGACTCAGAGAAGGGAAAGAGACTCACGACGTATCCAAATCAATTTTGTAAGTTTCCGTTATCTATTTGTTTTCAAGACACCGAGCCGCTATTTTTTTCAATTTTTTTTTTGGAAATAATTTGTATTAGTATTGTTTTTTTCTTTTCATTAATCCTTTGAATTTGGACTTTAATAATGCGTTTTGTATTTGGTTAATCAAATATTTTATTCCGGTTTCACTAATTGATTTATTTGTTTTATAGATTTGACATCGTTTCTTTAATCGCACCTAAATTACGCTCATATGCATAGATGTCAACATAATTTATCCGGACGCGCAGATTGATTATTACTTGCAACAGAGGCGAAACTTTCGACGCTTTTTCTAGAGTTGGAGTTCGTCCATACACCCCGTTGGTCGACAAGTTCAGATCTTCCCCGCATTGACGCCTTCAAGCAAAGGTCGGATCGAACGAGGTATACTTTTATATGTGTTTAGTTGATTACGTTAACATGTGATTATTATATTGTGTAATGTGCTTGGTGATTCGTATGGTGCCCCAATGTTGGTTGTCCCTCACCGTATCGCCCTTAGATGGGTGATTCTGTGGCTTGGTCTGCCGAGATGACCCACGATTTCTGGGTCCTCGTTATCCGAGCGGGCCAAAACTTCACATGGTACCGCAATAAAAATACTGATTACCAAGAAATGTTGGACGACATATCATCATTGGTGGCAGGAGACTCAACGTGACACAATTAGCCTCTAAGTTCTTTCGCCTGCGAAAACTTTATCAAGCATGGCGGAAATTGCCGCAACACACAGGATTCGGGTGGGATCAAGAGTCACAAAGTCCAACGTGTCCCGTTGAGGTTTGGCAAGAATATGTCAATTTAAATATATTTTTTAACTATTATTATTCAACGTCATTGTAAATATACGCATTTTTTTCTGACCGCTAAATATTAATATATTATTCGCTTAACTCATCAAAGAAACCCACCGCGCAACAATTTTACCACAAGGGACTTCCCCACAAGGAACTTTATGAAATAATATTTGAGAAGCAAACCGCCACCGGAAGATATGCGTACACATCTATATCCCAACAGTGGAGCCTTCCAGCTTATTCCAATCCCTACGGCTCCTATGGATGATAGCGACTTTGAACTCCGATCCCGATCGCTTGACAGGGGAAAAACGGCCAAACATATCTGGTCATGGAGGAGCGAGAAATCGGAGGCATAGAAGGGGGCCCTGGACATACTGAGGACTTCCTAGGAACTGAGGACAAGCGGCCCTGGAAGATATGCGTACATCGGCTCAGGTTCCTATGATAGCGACTTTGAACACGATCTGATCGTTTGTGAAAAAGGCGGCCAAACATATCTGGTCATGGAGGAGAGAAATCGGAGGCATAGAAGGGGGCACGGACATATCAGTTGCGGATGCCATTTATAGCTTGACGGATGAGCTTGCGGAAAAGCGGACAATGGGATCCAGGCTTCCGATCGTCTCCCCGGAGATGAGAGGGAAGAAGCGAACACTAGTGCTCCATCCGATCCTTTCTCCATGAGCAATTGTATTGACATCATGACGGCCATGCAAGTACCGACACGCTTTTTTCGCCATCACGTACTTATATGAAAATCCAGGTGGCGGGAGATATTTGTGAAACTCCCTCGGACGAAAGAAAGGGCTAACTGGATTCACAAAACTTTTTCAAATAATTCGTAGATGACACTATATTTCATAATTGTTTGGCAACAATTTTGTATGCGTCGTGGGCGCTTGTCATTACAATTACAATTTATAACGTTATCGTATGAACTTATTTATGTGATATTGTAATGTGTAAACACTGCTTTAGATTGTCATTGCAATTAAATATTGATCGTTATATTTTTTCAAAGTAGTACAACAACTATTAATTGTTGATAAATGTTTTGCAAATGTGTAGGTTTAAATGGCGTCGTCCTAGCCGTACAGAAGAAGACAACGTGCTGCGATGAGAGGGACGAAGAAGAAACACTCAGATATAGCCATTGCACTATGCGGTGTTGCCGCGTAGAAGCAAGTCGACCTCAACCACGACATACATCGTATTAATCGGTCATCGCACATGTTGGAAGTACTCAACGGTCATCCCGACAGGGATCTATGACAAGTGCCGCATGGACAGACTGCTTTTACATTGTTATGTGAATTTTTGTCCGATCAAGGCAAATTGCAACCAACCAGAGGACGAGTTTAGAAGAACAAGTTATGATATTTCTAACAATCGTTGGAAAAAATGAGACAATCGTAACGATGATGGAGGATTTCCAACATTCGGGTGAGACGATTTCTAGACATGTTACCGCGTTTGCGATGCTATATGTGAGTTGAAGACAGAGTTTATCGACCACCACCCGACTTCAATGATGTTCCATGGGAAATATCACCAATAAAAATATTACCCTTTCTTTAAAGTAATCGGTTCATTATGTTTGGTATTAGTAGATAGTTAAGTTCATTGTATTATTAATTTGTTTAGTAGGTTAATATTAGTGAAATGACTCATTTTCATGATAGGACTGTATTGGAGCCATAGATGGCACACATGTATACGCTTCGGTTCCACGTGAATTTGCCATTAGGTACCGAAATCGCAAAGGATCGATGTCACGTAATATAATGGTGTATGCGACTTTAACATGATGTTCACTTATGTCGTTATCGGATGGGAAGGATCGCGCATGATTCAAGAGTTTTAAATTCAATTATTGATGATCCTAATTCGGATTCCCATATCCTCCACCGTATAAGTATTTTCTTGACGTATTACAGCGTATTACATCCATCTTGAGGCCCTCCCCGTAATTCAAATAAAATGTCCGATATTATTACAGGAAATACTATTTGGTTGATGCGGGTTATGCAAATAGGGATGGGTTCCTCGCCCTCATAGGCAAGTGGCTTACCATATTTCGATCACCGCCAGAACCGAAGGGGGCCACAAGAGTTGTTTAATTACAGACATGCTTCACTCCGCAATGTTATCGAGAGAACCTTTGGTGTTTTGAAAAAACGGTTCCGTATTCTAAATGGAATGAACAATTATCCGTTGGACAAACAAGGGAAGATTGTCATGGCATGTTGTGTACTTCATAATTTTATAAGAATGTACAATATGGACGACCGTATCTTCGAACAAACCAATAATAGTACGGGTAATGAGCAAGCATATTGTGATCATCAAAACGGGGCAGAATATGGCCGAAATGGAGAAGGATCGAGTCAACCGCAACAAGGTATTATAGACAACATGATGACTATACGGGATAACATAACGAATGCACTGTGGGTAGCACAGTGGACCATGTCATAGTTGTTACTGGAGTAAACGTGTAATAATGATTGTAAGGGTTGATAATTAGTATTTTTGTCATATATGTATTAATGTGATGTTTTTAAACTGTTGGATTACTACTTGAAATTAATATGGGTTTTTGTTTTTTAATATATACGGGTAACAAAATTATCAATAAAATATTTAGTATTATTAAAATGTGAGGTGATAAGTTATATATATATAATAATACATTATTTTAACAAAATACAATAAAATATTATATTAATAAATCATTTATAAACAAATATATTAATCAAATATTTAACACAAATATCAAGATCAAAATACTCTACCAAACACATATTCTGAAAATCATATTCTCGTAATCATAACCCTATCCAACTATCCAATACTATCCTCAAAATCCTACCCAAAATACTAAACCAAACGCACCCGTTATTATTACTTATTTAGTTAGTGAATATAAACTACTTTTTGTATTCCGTATGATTGGAAATCGTATCTGTATTAATTTCTTCTGAGAAAATCTGTTAATTTATGGCTGCCTGCCTTACCATTTCTCATGATTCTCATCATAATTTAATTGAGTTTAATTGTTATTTTTTTTCACTGAATTTGATTTCTCATTGTTGAATATTGGGCTTGGATCCAAATTGGATATTGGATGGCCATATATACGTATAATTGCTTTAGATAACTCCCATCTCTACAATTGAAGTGGAGAGGGGAAAAGTTATTTTTAGATAATTAATGTGATTATCACTTTAAATTGCTACACTAATAACATTTTGAGTAATACTATACCAACAATCCTCTTTCACAAACTTTCTTTTACAACCTTAATGTGGTAGTTTGCAATTGGTCAATTCATATGTGTTATTTTTTTTATTAAAAACTATTTCAAAATATTTTCAAAATTACCAAACACTTTTTTTCTTTGGAATTGCTAAGAAAATTATAATTAGAAATATATTAACTATTAATGGATGTTATTGAAATATTATATTCATTATTCAATATCTAATATTATATTACATATTATCAGGAGTAACTATGAAGGAAATCATTTTCTTGGTAGACTGCCATTGAACAAAAAGTTGCAGTCCATTGAAATCGGCAACATCAGCACTAAAAGCTTTATCAGATAATAAAGAAGACAATAGTGAATTTGTCGATAGAGACATTTTCTATATAATTTTTTTAAATAAAAATTCTTCGAAATATTTCAAAAGTTTATCCACAATTTTTTTTTTTAATTGCTATGATATTCTATTTATTAATATTGTAAAGATTTCCAAAATTAAATATTCAATATCTTTAATAATAATAATAATAATAAACCAATTCAATTGGACCGTTTTCACCTCAAGAATTTAATTCCAACCGAGTTAAACAAAAAAAACAAAAAACAGACTTATCGAATAAGCTTTATCAAGTCCCAAAAAATCAATATCATTACATCTACACCCAAAATTAGTAAAAATTCCTCAAGTCTCAACCAAGACAAAATTGACATGTTACCCTCACCGAGTGGGGTTTAATACTGCTTACTTCGCTTAAGTCCTTCTCTTTCGCAGAAGCCGAAACATCTCTGCTCTGCTTTTTACAACACCCACCTTAACAAAACCCTAATTTCCAATCTTCTTTACTCCAGTTATCAATTCTATTCAATTTTAATACCAAAAGTCAAGTCTTTTCATTCTTCAAGTGATGGAGAATTTGGTTATTGAAGTTCAAGTGGAAGTGGCGGGCGGGCATTCGGATCCTGGAGCTGGATCCTTTTCTGGGTTCCAAAGAAGGATCGAGTTTCATCCGGCTAGAAAAGTCTTTAGTGGGCTTAGTAATGGTGGTGACAGTGGGGATTTTAAATTGGAGAGATGCTGAATTCAAGTGGGTCGGAGCAGAAGAAAGCTGGGACGGGTCAAGGACAGGGTCCGAGTGCTGGGTCGGGGAAGAAAGTTGATGGGTCGGAGTTTTGGGATTGTGGGTTGGATCCTGAGCTTAGTTTTGGGATGACTTTTCGGAGAATTGTGAGTGTGTTTAGTTTGTAAAGATTGCTTTTCATTTTTTTTTTTTTTTTTTAATTCTATGGCTTTGAATGAGTTTTTTCTGTATTGATAATTTGTTGCAAATTCGATCGTTTCGTTGTAGTTTGATTTAGTTCTGTTGAAGGGCAATTGGTATGTTACAGGGAGGGAAATCCCGGTATGATAACAGTAATTTATGAGTATTTGTTAGTTTCATGGTTATTTGAGGGGAAATGCTATGTTGCCAGGAGTAAAATTGTAGTATGGTTACTGGAATTAACGGTTTTGGTAGTCCATATGTCTTTAAAAATGTGCAATGAAACTAATAACGAAATACCGGTCATAAATGATATTTGTTATCATTTTGTATTCCATCAGTGCTGCCATAGTTTAAGATATGTTAAATTGCGCTTATTAGTTGGTGATTTCAGCTCAAAGACTCGGTATTTTGTTGAATTTGGTATTTCAAATAAATTTGGTGTCAATTTTTTCAATGGCAAATGTATTGACTCTTTTTAGGTAATAGCTGTGATAAACTTGGTTTTGCGTTTAACCTGAACTTGTCTATAATGATATGTATGACTTACAGGGTGCTGGTCTTGAAAATCTTGGAAATACTTGTTTTCTCAATTCATTGTTGCAGTGTCTGACATATACAGAGCCTTTAGTGGCATACTTGCAGAGTGGCAAGCATCGAAATTCTTGTATGTGGCTGTCTATTTCTGATCAATCCTTTCTTTTTTTTGCTTTTTATCTCCATGAACACAATAATATAGGCATGCAGATTTCTGAATCAATTCATGTGTCTAGCTGTACTTTTATTTCTTATGATGGGTTTATAGAAGCATATTTAGCTTTGATATCGATCTCTCATGGATATGTAGTTGCTTCATTGAAAATAAAGTTCAAAGACTTCCATAGTTGTTTCAGAAGGTTTTGTGGTTTATGTACTGTCACTGTGAGTGTGATTTAATTTTTAGATACAAGTAATTAGGATAATGGCTGGTTGAGATGAGCACATTTAATAAGTCGCCACTTTCAGTGGAGGTTTAAAGGTTTTTTTTTAATCCATTCTACTCCCTACAAATTAGGATGATTCTTGCGCAGTATATTTGATTGGTATTAAGTTGTGTAAATAGCCGAAGAAAATCTATGGTTTATAGGGCTCTTGTGTTAAAATATATAAGCATGATGATGATACTTTTTCTTAATCCCTTGTTATGTTTTTGAATTTTCATATAAGCATGCATGATATTGATTATAAAATGACTTACTTAGTAGGTCTTTCTCCTTCCTAGTATGCAAGAAGAGTATTTGAAAAAGAAGAGATGAAAGTATCTCTTTCTTGGGCTTGCCATTTATGACCATAAAGGAATCTATTCTTTTATGATGTTTCTACATTTTTATGCTTTTTTTTATTATTAGTATTTTCTTTTGGCTGTGTGCGCCCCATTTTTATTGAAGTTCTTTTGATGTTGTTGTAATGTTGTCTCTAGTAATTGTTGTCTCATTTTAATTAACTGTGCATGTACGTATTCTGTTTGTACATCGCAAAGGGCAGTTTTATGTTTCGGTGCTGATTTTCAATCACTGATTTATGAAGGTCATATTTCTGGGTTTTGTGCCTTGTGTGCCATTCAGAAACATGTTAGCCGTGCTCTGCAAACCCCTGGGAGAATACTAGCACCAAAGGATTTTGTCTTAAACTTGCAATGCATCCTTGCTGAGTCTTATGTGTTCTATTTCCTGTATGTTCAATGGCAGTGATTTTCTTCCGATGCATCTCTTAGAATTTGGAATCCTTGACCATTCATTAGGCATATCTCGAAACTTTAGAAGTTCAAGACAGGAGGATGCGCATGAATACATGGTGAACTTGCTGGAATCAATGCATAAGTGTTGCTTACCCTCAGGAGTGCCAAGTGAATCCCCTAGTGCTTATGAGAAGAGTTTGGCACACAAGATCTTTGGTGGTCGTTTACGTAGTCAGGTAGTTATTAATTGATTAATTTTTTATTATTGTTATTATTGCTTCTAGGTGATTTGGTTACTAGGTGAGAAGGTGGTCATGAGAAACCGTGGGAAAGCTTTTAGATTACATGGTGAATTATGAGATTTCAACATTGGATGTTTCTATTACATTTTGAATGGCTTTTTATTACTTGTGCAGGTCAAATGCATGCAATGTTCTTACTGCTCCAACAAATTTGATCCCTTCCTAGATTTAAGTCCTGAAATACATAAGGCGGATTCTGTGCATAAAGCCCTTACAAACTTCACTGCTGCGGAGCTGTTAGATGGAGGGCAGAGGCAGTACCAGTGCTAATGATGCAAGCGGAAAGTTAGGGCTCTCCATCTAAAACGGTTTCGTTCACATAATCCAGGACAAAAGATTGACAAGAAAGTTCAGTTTGGTCCTACATTAGTTATGAAACCTTTTGTCAGTAGTTCGTATGTAAGTGAACTTTTTACTGTTTGAGGCGTTTGGTGTATAATTTATCAGCTCACAGGTTATCGAAGCAATAGTTTTAATTCCAGTCTGTGTTCACTATATTATGGCGTCTGATACCAGTTTCAAATTATTTTCATGTTCTTTTTTGTGTATTACATTTTTCTTGTTATTAAGTTTTAATCATTTGAGATTAACTTTGGATTATGCAACTATACTAAAATATTAGCTTAAAATCCAATAAATACATGTGCAATAAATAAAAATTTTAAAAATATTATTTACACAGTTCATGTAATTGCTTAAAATCACTTGTATTAGTAGATTATATTGAAATGAAAAAGTGACAAAAAAGATAATAAACGATTTAAAGAATAAATGATGAGTTTAAAGTGATCACTTTGTATTAATTGATGAAATTGAAATAATAAATAGTGACAAAAAAAAAAAAAAAAAAAAAAGATATTAAAATCATGCCTATTTTATGAATTATATATGTTAAACCCTAAACCCTAAATGACATGTTTTATGAGATGGTCCCTTACCTCCATGTTTGGCAAATTTGTCTTCACTTCAACTACTTAGATGTTTCTTCCAATCAAATCACTGAAAACATCTCCTCATATCCCCTTAAGGTTCTACCGTCAATCAAAGTCCTTTACATTTCAAACAATCATTTCCAAGTCCCAATATCACTCAATTCATTTTTTAACCTTTCAAAACTCAAATATTTCAAGAGTGAAAATAACCATGTCATATTCTTTGACCCCAAAATTTCAGTTAAATTCCATCACGTTGTCTGGTTGTGGAAATGTTGGCACTTTTCCCAAATTTCTTTACCATCAACATGACTTCGAACAAGTTCAACTCTCTCCCATTAACTTTGGTGGAGAATTTCCGTATTGGTTCTTCTACAACAATAACCAGCTAGAAACACTTTGTCTAGTTAATAATTCTCTTTTAGGAACTTTCCTAATGCCATTTCAGACCAACATGCATTTAAAAGAATTAGATATCTCCATCAATTTCTTTCATGGCCAAATTCCAATGGAGATTGGTGCAAAACTACCAAAGCTAATACAATCAAACATTTCTATAAATATTTTCAATGGTAGCATTCCATTTTCTTTTGGTAATATGAGCTCCTTGAAATTTCTGGACTTATCAAGCAATAAGTTGGCTGGCGGATTACCTTGAGTCAGTATATTTGACTAAGGGAAGTTGGAATAAAAGTTGACTATTTAGAAATATTTATAAAGCAACGCGGAAACTAACATGTGAAAAAGAAGCATAAAACCTTCTAAATAGCTATTCAGTTAATGATTCCTTCGCCACTATACACACCCTGATCCCAAAGCAACTCTGAGAACTATCTGCGAAAATTGACATCAAATAAGATCCATTAATCACCAGTCACAGCAATTATCCATATACAATAACCCAATAAACAAATTGAATAGAGTGAGAGAATACCAATTAATTGTCAGCTTTGCCGCCTGCATGAATGAGTAAACTATCACCGGTCCAACAAATTGGAACCCCGGCTTCAGTAAATCCTTGCTGATGGCTTCAGCTATTGGAGTCCTTAAGGAAACATTTCTTGGATATCTGTATTTGTTAATCACTGGTTTGTAATTTACATAACCCCACATAAAGCTACTGAAGGACTGGAATTCGTTCACAATCTGCATCTGGACAATGAGGTTAAGTGAGCAACTAATGAGCACTGCAATTCAAAGAGATTGCAGAAAAAGTAAATATACACTGAGGAATTGAATATTCAAACTTACTTTCATCATGCAGCTGGCATTGTCTAGAATGCACCTCACTCTGCTCTCTGCCAACATTATTGCTTTGTCTGATAATATCTCTAAGATCTCTTTCCCCCCATTTTGGAAACAAACTCAGGATCGAATCCCACGAAAGCTTCTCTATGTTATCGACCAAATGCTTAGATTTATGATGAAGGTATCTTGAAATATGTAAATTTTAGTTACATTTGAGTAGTGCAAAAGAAGTAGTACCTGAATAATTCTTTTCTTTTCAAGATTTCAATCCAGTTGTAATCCATCAACATACCACACAATGCAAGTAGCTCGAACAGTGGACTGTTTGATGATAATTTACCATTTAAAAGTTGGCACTGATTTTTCATAATTTATATATTCACTGGATTAAATATTACAACTGACTTACTTGTCATCATAAACTGGAACTCCCCAGGATTCATCATGAATGCAACATAAACTTTATCTGTATCAAACATTATGTCAATCTCATACAGTTCTTTATTAAAATAAAAAAAATATCTTTGTTAGTATATATTAATGTCCTCAATTAAGAAGCAATGAACATCTGAAATGTGTAAAGCAGGTGAAGATGTTGATGTTTAATCTGTTTAATTAATGACAGTTTCAAGAATATCCGGATTCAGACTATAAACACAGTTTAACATGCAGTATAGTTGTATCAGGAAGGTTTTATTGTAATTTTTTTTTTTATCAACATATAGTAATAAAATATACATTTTCATCATTATCAACTCCCATAATAAGCCATGATTGAGACAGAGTAGGGAAACTAACATGCGAAAAAGAAGCATAAAACCTTCTAAACAACTATTCAATTGATGATTCCTTCGCCACTGTACACACCCTGATCCCAAAGCAACTCTGAGATCTATCTGCAAAAATTGACATCAAATGAGATCCATTAATCACCAGTCACAGCAATTAAACATACACAATAACCCAATAAACAAATTGCATAGAGTGAGAGAATACCTAAGATCTGGATTCCTGCTCAGCCTCATCATGCACCTCAGAAGTGGTTTTCCCAGAGTCCTCAAGCTTTTCATCAGCCCCACCATTCTAATTCAAAACCCAAAATGGAAATTAGAAAAAAGAAATATCATGAAAAAAAAAAAAGAAAGAAAAATAAATCTGAACTTGCCACAATTAAACATTAAAAAAAAAAAAAAGAATAAATATGAAGATACTTGAAGGAAGAGCATTGACCAAGTTAGCACCAGCAGGGCAACCAAAGAGGAAAATCCACTCAACCTCTCAAACTCATCACAAACACTAAAAGTGCCGCTGACTTTGTCGGTGGTGGTGCGGACAGTAGCTTCAAGATCGAATGTGGAGGAATCGGATTCTTGAGAAAAGGCGTAAGTGTTCCAATCAGCCAGCAGAGACAAAGGCTTTTGTTGGTGGTCGTTTGAGTTGGCAGTGCTCGGACCTCTGATGAACCATGCTTGCGTCGTCTTCTGCATTTGTATCAAGTGTTGTGATTGTGAGATTGACTGTCAAAGATAGATCTATACACTGCAAGCAGGTTTATGTAAACTCCCACACCCAAATTACGGCAAACATAAATTCAACCACCATTAACATCATATGAAGTTTGTGAGATCTGATGATAAAATTAAGCATCTCAAACCAATGCTCACATCTAAATTATCAAATTAAAAACTACTGGTTCGTTAAAAGATACCCAATTGAAGTTCATTTCCTTTTTCTAGTACCTCGTATCATTCCAAATAAAAAAAAAAAAAAGAAGTACAAGAAGAACTAAAAGTAAAATGAAAATGAATAAAGAAGAAGAAGAGAAGCACTAAAGTAATCCCTCTGTAATATCTAAGAAGAGCACAGATAATATGACATGTAGAATCATCTGCTTCTACCAATAGAACTCTAAGAACCATCCTCGGCAGAAATCTTTCCCACCTAACCACCTCAGACGAGCCATCCTTCTTAATCTTGTTCTTCTCTGTCTCCAACTCCATTTCCATTGCTTCTTCACCGCTCAAAACCACTACACCCATTCTCACAAACCCTGCTTTTCACCACAAGACAAACACAAATACTAAAAACAATAACCGTAATTTCTTGGTAAAAATAACCGTAGAAGCAAATGAATAAAAGGAAAATGTTTTGTAAATAGAGTTCAGCAAATGTTCTTTGCAAAGTCTCTCTTAGTAACCAACAAAAACTAAATTAAATTGCACAGTTAAAATCAAATTTGGAGTAAAAATGAGTACAGCAAGAAAATGCACCGTTTAGACCGACCGACCTTGTGTTCTTCGTCGATGGCAGAGATGAGATTGGAGAGGAGATCAACGCAGAGGAGAGGGTCAGGCGATTGTTGCGATGCTGAGGCGACTATAGACTCCTGCACCACCAATATGCCGAATCGCGAGACCGGAGTGGAAGAATCGAGAGGTCACCAGCAAGCGCCGAAAGTAGGACGACGGTGACGGATCTGGAGATGACTGTGGTGTCGCATGGAGGAGGTGATAGAGCGGCGACGTGTGAGATGAAGAGCGAGCGAAGTGATAGAGGTGTGATTGTAAGAGGTTGAGGGCGTAAAACTTCCATGCTGCAGTGGTGCATTGTCAAGATGAATTTTGCATACAACATAGATATGTAATTATTTAAAGATTAAAAGATCTACCTGACCACAATATCTCCATCTGAAGCAATTCTTAGTCTCTCATCAATGCAGAGTCCGGTAGATGTGCCAAATGCTTTATCACCATCACTATACATCAACTGCAATATAAAATAAAAAAGTTATCAGTAGTTTTGCCAGTTACTATCTAATAATAGACAATGAAACTTCAAATAGCTACCAACCTGCAAATTCTCCTTGCCAAGAGAAATAAAAACTTTAGAAAGTACTCTTCTATTCCTCACGTGGGAAACACCAAGTATCTTCCATTCTTTATAACCTGATATGATTGCACGAATCATATTTCAGGTACCATACTTTAGTAACATTTGCAATTTTGAACATTTCACATGAAAATGTCAAAATAAAATCACAGTACATATATCCTTGTAAGTGAATCATGCACCGATGCAATTAGACAAAACAGATTTTTTGTCAGATTGTTACAAATATTTGGTTAAGGGACAAGAAGACACATTGAAATGCACTAAATAGAAGACTTCTATAACCAATTGACAAAACATGGCCAGATGTATGCAGCCCTTCGTTCCGACCTATTACCATAGTTGATCCAATCTCGAATATGCGATTTAGCATTTTCATTACACGAGATTCATTACCAGGGATCACCTGAAGATAAAGATACAACCAACCAAGAAGTCTCAAAATCTAATAGATTGCGGCAAGAAACTGTGTATAATCCTTAAAACAGCAATACTCCCAATCAAACTCCTAATCATTTTAAAAAAAAAGAAAATTAACTTATCACCCACTATACTGAAAATGAAAAGAGAAAGAGAAGCGAAATTAAATTTACATCGTCGTCTTCATCGATGATTTGTAGAGGAGTATTACTATTTACCAACGGCTCTCCATCATCGTCACGATAACTAAGCGTCCAATTCAATTCGATCAATGAAACAAAACCCAGATTAGAAGAAACTAAAAAGAAGTCGAACCCCTCGAATTAATCCCCAGCGCATAAACAGGCGTTCCATTAAGCTTAAACAGACCATAATTTCTCTCGGAAGTGGGTCCAGGCTTCATATTTTCATTAAACAAAGCAGATAAATAAATATTCAAATCACAGTTGGGCTTCATGGGTGTCCCTTTCTTTGACGAAATCAACTTAATTAGAATCCCATTATACTTCTTTGCATTATCTGGTGTTGCCCCTGCTTCGTCTGTATCTCCTTTAGATGGCCAAAAAGTTTCCGATATGCGAACCACAAGTTTCTTGTAACCCACAGAACCAAGTGCTGAATAAACTGCATTATCTGTGCAAACGGGAAGAAAACGAAGAAAGATAAGAACAAATTAGAGAATTTGAAAGCAGAAAATTATAATAGAAATGAAATAGTTAATAAACAGAAACAAATTGAAGAGAAGCAAATTTTGAAAAGACTTACAGGAATGAAGGCACTCGGTGATGGATCAATGAAACGAAACCCAGATTAGAAGAAACTAACCCAGGTCGTAAAAGACGCAGGAAGAAAACGAAGAAAGAGAGAAAAAATAATTAATTGGACCAATTGTTTGCTATTATGTCAAAATGGTGAGAAATAGTTGGTGGCTTATTTGAATATGGGAATCTGTCTAAACTCATAAACTCTTAGATTTATTTGTTTATAAATTTTTTTTTTTTTTTTTTTTTGAGTTTATAAGTTAATTTGACCAAATATATTACCACATTATTCTTCATTAATTTTAAAATTTCATAATATATCATTGTTTAATATAATACTATTTTTAGTCATTTTATAATAAATTGTATTTATAAGTCATATTTTATTAAACACGTCAACTATTTATCAATCACTTATAAGTATTTTAACCAAACACGTAATTATTTAAAATTTTAAATGCTTATACAAGGACTTGATACTTTTATAAGCTAATTTTTGTAAACTCAAACAAGAAAGAGTTATTCGTGTAATATTACTCTTATTTGAATGCCAAGCCTTTAGGATGCCCAATATATCTATGCTGACATCTATGTAATTTATTCTTAATGTCTTTATTTAGATTTTGGACTATCAATGCAATAATTAGTTTTCTGATCCTGAGCTGGATCCTTTTCTGGATTCCAAAGAAAGATCGAGTTTCACCCGGCTAGAAAAGCCTTTAGTGGGCCTAGTAATGGTGGTCAGAATGGGGATTTTAAATTGAAGACCCTGAATCCTAGTGGGTTGGAGCAGAAGAAACCTGGGACAGTTGAGGGCCAAGGTCCGAGTGTTGAGCCGAGGAAGAATGTTGATGGGTCGGAGTTTTGCGATTGTGGGTTGGATCCTGAGCTGAGTTTTGGGATGACTTTTCGGAGAATTGTGAATGTGTTACTGTGTAAAGATTGCTTTTTTTTTTTTTTTTAAATAATTCTATGGCTTTGAATGAGTTTTTTCTGTGTTGATAATTTGTTGAAATTGAATCGTTTCATTGTAGTTTGATTTAGTTTTCTTGAAGGGCAATTGGTATGTTACGGAGTGAAATCCCAAGATGGTAACTTGATTATTATGAGTATTTGTTTGTTTCCTGGTTTTGTTTGAGGAGTAATTGCTATGTTTAAAATTGCCATAGTTACTGGAATTAATGGTTTTGATAGTCCATATGTCTTTACAAATGTGCAATGAAACTAATAACGAGATACCGATCATACATGATATTTGTTATTATTTTGGGTTACAGTAGGGCTGCCATAGTTTAATATATGTTTAATTGTGGTTATCAGTAGGTGATTTCATCCCAAAGACTTGGTATTTAGTTGAATTTGGTGTAAATTTTTTCAATGGCAAATGTATGACTCTTTTTAGGTAATAGCTGTGATAAACTTGGTTTTATGTTCAACCAAAACTTACCTATACAGAGCCTTTAGTGGCATACTAAGCTCGCAGAGTGACAAGCATTGAAATTCTTGTATGTGGCTTTCTCTTTCTGCTCAATCCTTTCTTTTTTTGCTTTTACCTCCATGAACATAATAATATAGGCATGCAGATTTCTGAATCAATTCACGTGTCTAGCTGTATTTTTATTTCTTATGATGGGTGTATAGAAGCATATTTAGCTTTGATATCGATCTCTCATGGATATGTTGAAAATAAAGTTCAAAATCTTCTGTAGTTGTTTCTGAAGGTTTTGTGGCTAATGTACTGTCACTATGAGTGGGATTTAATTTTTAGATACAAGTAATTAGGATAATGGCTGGTTGAGATGAGCTCATTGAATAAGTGGCCACTTTCAGCGGAGGTTTAAATGTTTGTTTTTAATTAGGATGATCCTTGCGTAGTATATTTGATTGGTATTAAGTTGTGTAAATAGCCGAAGAAAAGCTATGGTTTATAGAGCTCTTGTGTAAAAATATACAAGGATGATGATGATACCTTTTCTTAATCCCTTGCTATGTTTTTGAATTTTCGTGTAAGCATGCATGATATTGATCTTAAAATGACTTACTTAGTAGGTCTTTCTCCTTCCTAGCACGCAAGAAGAGTATTTGAAAAAGAAGAGATGAAAATATCCATTTCTTGGGCTTTCCATTTATGACCATAACGGGGTCTATTCTTTTAGAGTAATGTTACATGTATAAACAACTCTTACAAAGATTTATGTACAAACTGATGTGGCAGAGAATGAATGGAAGAGTGGGTATAAAAAGTTAAACTCATCATATTCACTTTTCCATTCATTTTTTGTCACATCAGTTTTTACACAAATCTTTTTAAGATTTGTCTGTATATTTAGCATTATTGATTCTTTTATGATGTTTCTAGATTTTTATGCTAATGTTTTATTATTAGTATTTTCTTTTGGCTCTTTGTGCCCCATTTTTATTGAAGTTCTTTTGATGTTGTTGTCTCTAGTAATTGGTGTCTCATGTTAATTAACTATGCATGTACGTATGCTGTGTGTGCATCACAAATGACAGATGAAGTGAATAATGTAGCTTTCGAGATTGCTAATGTGTATCCCACATATATTTTGCAAGCTAGACAGGTTTTCTAGGTGTAGTTCTGTATTATTCTGTTCATCAATTAATTTCCAACCAAAAATTATTTCAGAAGCCTGCTTGATGAAGATGAACAAGTTGGATCGACATTTAATGATGCAACTGTAAACTATTTCAGAAGTTGACTAGATTATTACAGGCTTTTGCAATAACAAACCCGGTGATCTTGAGATAGTTTCAAAGTCCAGGAAATTTGGCAGGAATTTCACCAGTGATTCTAGCTGAAGCTTTTGAAAGCATTACAAGCCGAGAGTCTGTATGAAGTTTGGATAAAAAATAAGACCAGATGTATGATAATAAATGCAGGATACTAATTATTATTATTATTATTATTTTTAATCAAATGAACTATGAATGGTGTGGTATATTTCTAGAGTCGAAAAAATAAGACTTTGTCATATAGGTGTAGACTGCCACACAACTTGAAACACTTGTTGAATCCACAGGATATGAATCAAAAGGATTTACTTGTGTGAGATTAATTAATTGAATCCTAAAGAAGCTATAGTCTGGACTCTTTCACTTTCCCTGGATTTATGATGTTAGTTAACATAGTAATTCTATTTTTCTAGCTGAGGTGGTTGTAAGTAATTCTTATGTTAAGGAGAATAATAGAAATCGACAAAATATTAAATTGTTAAGGAACTTTAAGAATGATTATTTGAAACTATGCCTTAGTGTCATTTAAGTTTTTGAAATTTAAAATTTACTGATTCAGCCCTGTCTATGATTCTCTGTTTTTAGGTACATTTAAACACTTCAAACTAGTAAAACCACACCTGTCGCCAGTACGGATTCACATATAAAACTGGAGCAATTCTTAAGAGTGTGATTACATAGGACACAATAAAACTGCTATAGAAGATACCCATGTCAATGAAACTATAATTTACTCCATTCTTAGTTGAATCACTTGGCATCGATGATGGTGATTCATTTCCTTCACTTGTGTGTGTGTGTGTGTTTGCAGTGGCCATCCACAAAGAAGATAATTTTCTTCATAACTAATTTTCCCAAAAGTTATAAATTGTGCAGTTTGCCCAAGGGTCTTGCTAGATAAGTTATTGTGTGCCATGTTGAATGATTCATTTCCTTCACTTTTTTTTTTTTTTTGTGTGTGTGTGTGTGTGTGTGTGTGTGTAGTGGCCATCCACAAAGAAGATAATTTTCTTCATAACTACTTTTCCCAAAAGTTATAAATTGTGTAGTTTGCCCAAGGGTCTTGCTAGATAATGTGCCACGTTGAACGCAGACAAAGAATTTAGCTCAAGAAGGTCAGGAGGGATGTTTCCATTTAAATTGTTATAAGAAAGATCCAAGCTTTGAATTTTCTTAAGGTTTTAAAATGTCCTTGGGATGGACCCTGTCAATTTATTGTGAGATATAACAATTCTGGTAAGATCACCAATTTGATGAATTTTACCCGTTAGATTGTTGCAAGATAGATCAATTCCATATATCAATGTGAGGGTTACTCCTTGGTAAGTGTAAGACATATTCTTCCATGAGACATCTATTGTTTCCTCCTTTTTCATAGAAGGCCCTTCTTCAACCGGGGTAGGACCATCAAACGGAGCTATGTTCTAAAAAGTATTAGAACTTGGAGGTATATTCTGGAAAGTATCAAAGCTTGCAGCTACAACATTATTTGTTTTAAAACTCGGACCGAACCGATTGGTCCAATCGGTTAGACCGGGACCCGACCTTAACTCCGATTCGAGTTAACATAAAAACTGGAAATAACATAAACCCGCTTTGGACCGGTAATAGACCGACGGAACAATAAAAATCATCGGTCCGACCAGGTTGGAGTTTAAAATGGTTCATTGTTTTGGGGTTAATCTGATCCCTAATTCTTAAACCAGATTTGCAGCGTCGTTTTATTCTCTATTTCATTGAGCCAGAAAGCATTCTTTATTTCATTTCAATACCATTTTCATCTCCAAATACCAAATTGCATCTTCCATTTTCATCTTCTATTCTTCTTCACTTACTTTAAAATCTACCATGTAAAGAAGAAGAAGTAAGGGGAAGGGAAGGAAGGAAGAAGAAAGAGAAGAGGAGATAAAGAAGAATAGAGGAAGGAAGAAGATTAGAAGAAAGAGGAGGAGACGAAGAAGAATAGAGGAAAGACGAAGTGATGAGAATGCAAAATGTCATATTTACCCCCCTTAATGTCTAGTCTTTTATACCTATTTGCTGCCTAAAATGTACTGATTATTATTCTATTTTGACTTAGGAAGCAAATAGGAGCGTTAATTGCAAAACGGAACTAATTAAGTGAATTCGGACAATTTTGACATTGTTTTGTATTTTGGGCATAACTCTCTCATTCGAGCTCCGATTTAGATGATTCAAAATGCTGTGGAATGCTAAGAAAGAGATCTACAACGTTCATGTTTTTAGTTTGGAAAGATACTCGCTGTATCAAGGTGGTAATCGAGCTTGAAGTTGAGCATCTGCACTGCCGACGTTCTGGAACATTTTGCCTTGTCATGCAAATCAATTGGGCAGTTTATTATTGGAAGATTTGAAGACATGTAGCACGCAAGTTACAGCTCAGAATCACCACTGTCCTATTTTTATTTTAGGACTTTATTGTATTTTCAATTAATTAGAATCAGATTAGGATAAATGATTTTAGGATATTAGAATATTTGAGGAGATTGAGTTTAATTCAAACATTTGAACTGGATTTTTGAAGAGGGAGATCAGATTAGGTTTGGGAGATCACACATGCCTCTCTCTTGTCTTCTCTGTAACTTTCCCTTTGTAATTTGGTGATGGCCATGAGAGGCTAATTTTTGTAACTTGGTCAAAGGAAACGGAAACCTCGAAATCAATAAAACTGTGAGATCTTTCTGTTTTTTAGTGTTAAATTCGTGTTTGAGTATTGAATGTTACTCTGTGCATATTTTCATGATTGATGCATTTAATTACTAGGAGGCCTACTAGTGTATTATTTGTTGAAATCTACCGCTAAGTTTGATATTAAATCCGTAATTGTTTGATCCCTCCAACTTGTGAAGCAATTAGGGTTAGTAATTTGTTGCGTCAAGAGTTAATAACCTTACGAAGAACATTCAACTAAATTAAATACAACCGCTTGTGTTTGTGTTGTTTAGCTTCATCGATCTCTCTAATTCTTAAGGCTGCCACTTGATTAAATCTTGAGCGCTTGTCTAGGGTTGTTTAGTGGTAAGATTAATTAAGATCGCTTGTTTCCTAATTAATTACAATTAAGGAGAGATAGGAAAATAGTTCCAACGGTGAATATTCAATGTATAAATTGATTATTTTTGCATCAATGATCAGTTGTAAGATTCCGATGGTGGATGTTGACGGAGACCAAGTTTCGTTATATTAATTGATTTCGAATTGAATTGTTTTTTTTTTTTTTTTTGTTTTTTTGCTAAGATTGTTTTATGTTTTACTCAAAACCCCCCAGCCTTATTCACATCAGCGAAAATTCGGCTAGACACTCTTCGTGGGATCGACCCTTGCTTACACTACTACGTGTATTTTTAGGTTTTAATTCTGGGTGCCTACGACAGCACGCCACGAAGATTAGAAGAAAGAAATGAGGGAACAAAGAGAAAGACGAAGGAAGAAGAAAGAGAAAAGAGAAAAAAGTTATTGGAAAAAGGGGAAAGGGATAGAAGAAAGAAGAAAGTGAGGGCAGAGAAAGAGAAAAAATGAGAAAGATTAAAGTGATGGGAAGAGAGAGAAAAAATAATTAATAACAAAAGTTGTGAGTTATTTCAAATATACAGGGACTCATGTGTAAATTTTAGGAGTGTATTTACGGGTTTTTAAACTTATAAGGACTGAAAAATTATTCAGAGATTTGTCTGTTGTATACCAGTTAGACCGATCAGTCTAACCGGTTGAACCGGTCACCTAGGAACCGACCCCTTGACCGGGTTAAGGAATAGTCCGGTTTTTAAAACAATAACAACATCCTCATCTTTCTCATGGAGTGCAGTGAGATCAAAACACGAGGAATTTGATTGTAAAGACCATTATAAGAAAGATCAATCAAGCGTAATTGGCGTAGCCGACACAATTGAATTGACACATCACCTTCAAAACTATTATTAGTTAAGATCAGGTAGTTTAATTGAGAAAGTTTGCCGATCCAATTTGGGATGGTACCGCTGAATTGGTTATGGTAAAATAGACTATCATCATTGGTGCCCTGCCACACACTACACATGAGCATAAGGATCAAAAGGCCCAACTGTTGAATTTCCAAAATGATGCTAACCCTGCAAAACTAAAATATATTTAAAATTACAGTACTTATAGACACAAAAATATTTGGCAACTGGGGGAAAAAATAATATACTTCTATTGTCAAATTTGGATTAAATAATATTCTTTCCTTCTCTAATGAATACTTACTTACCCAAAAAATAAAAATAAAAATGGATTAAATAAAGCCAAAATCAAGCATTGCACTAAACTCTTCTTTAATGTCCAAAAAATAAAATATGGCGATTACGATTACCTTTAACCATGCCAAAATTGATATGATATACAAACTGAATTTTTTCCAGGTTGAGCAGTTAAAAAAACCAAACCAAATTGTAGAATATGTAACCACAGAAGACCCACACCCTCCATTTAAACAAATAAAAGACAAATTCAGTGCAATGTTGTTTCAATTTTTCTTCATTTTTCACCAAGGATTTCACCAGTTAGGACTTTCTAAGATATGGAACTTATGCAATCAAATTTATCATAAATTAATTGCTCAAGTAATTAATGCAAATAAAATTACATACTTGAAAATACGTTCCCACATATGTTGTTCTAATTCATTTGGAATGCTACTTCTGTTATTACAAGTTTAATTAGTATGTCACCTCGTTTTTACTACTCACCACAGAAGAAGGCTTCCATACAAACTAAACTCTTGAGATCAGAGAGCTATCTTAAAACAAGCAAAACTAGAGCACTCACCATCTGTCACTGCATCAACCTACGTCCACATGCCTTTGGAAGCATATATATATATATATATATATATATATATATATATATATATATATATATATTGGACATAAGGATTTAGTTGCCAGAATTTTTAGGTTCCAGTTCAAAGAGATGTTTAGCAGCAGCCTCACCTATACTCATATTATTGTGAACTCTACAAAGACTAAGCAAAGCTTCCCAAACACAAGCGTTTGGCTCGAAAGGCATTCGTTCAATCATGTTATATGCCTCTTCTAGCCTTCCAACACGATCTAGAAGGGTAACCATACAAGCATAATGCTCCATCCTTGCTTCAATACCATGCTCTTTACACATGCTATCAAAAAATTTGCAACCTTCGTCAACTAGGCCAGCCTGGCTGCAGGCAGATAATACACAAGTGAAGCTACTAAAACAAGGCTTTTGTCCACTTCTTTGCATCAACAGAAAAATCTCTATAGCTTTTTTAGCCTTTCCATGCAGAGCATATCCATGCATTATAGCGTTCCAACAAACCAAGTTTTTGGATGACATCATATCAAAACAAAGTCATGACATTTGAATCCTTCCACACTTTGCATACATATCACTTAGTGTTGTAGACACGTAAATATCACCAAATATTCCTCTTCTGATAGAAAAGCAATGAGTTGCCTTCCCAATCATCAATGCTGCAACACTTCCATAGGCTGATAGCAAGCAAGGTATTGTAACATTGTTTGGCGTCATCCCCACTATCTACATCTCTCTAAAAAGTTCCAATGCCTCAATACCTTTCCATTTTGTGAAAAACCAGCAACCATTAACGTCCAAGACACAACATTTAATTCCATTCCTTGGCTCTCAAATTGCCTAAAGACCTCCAATGCATTTTCAACAAGACCATTTCCTACATAGACCTGTAACAAAAGCATTGCAATCACTTACATCCTAATTTTCCATTTCATGAAACACTTTGGACATCTTCCATGTACACCCACACGTACATATCAATAAGTGAACTACTAATGCACTTGTTCTCCAATAAACCTCCTTAATCACAAAACCATGAATCTGAATCCCAAGTTTGGGATTCCCCAAGTCAGCCAGAGTGGAAAGAACAATAGACAACACTGTGCTTCTCAAGCATAAATCCTTCCAAAGGCATCCTTTGAAGCAAAAGAATTGCCTCTTCATAATGTACACTATGATTAAACCCTGCAATCATACCATTCCTAGACAACACATTGGGTTCCACTCTTAAACAACCCATCTCGTTAATGAGTATTTTGGATACATCCACACACCCTTGTCACTCGTAAACCACAAGCAGAGCACTAAAAGTTTTCACATCCGGTTGGGCTAATCTGTCAAACACTTTGTGAGTGTCCCTAATGTTATGACATATAATGTACATACAAATCAAAGAAGACTGAAAAAACGAATCTAAATTAAACTCGTATACAAACACCATATGAATCACATTGTCATCAAAGTCTTGGTGATTTTCATATTTAGACAGAAGCTCTATTGCAAGATCTGTGTCCTTAAAGATGCCAATTTGGAGGATGTGAGCATGCGCTTGCCTTGTCTGTGATAAAGATGAATTGAGTGAGTTGAGGGTATGAAAGGCGTTGACTGTTTTCGAAAAGGAGCATTATGCTTAGATGGTTGCCCTTCTAGGTCATGTTGGAAGGCTAGAAGAGGCATATAACATAATTGAGCGAATGCCTTTCGAGGAGCCTAAAGCAAAGCTCTTGTAGAGTTCACGGTAACATAATTAAGCGAATGCCTTTCGAGGAGCCTAAAGCAAAGCTCTTGTAGAGTTCACGGTCATGTGAGTATAGTTGAGGCTGCTGTTAAGCATCCCGTCAAACTCAAGGTCTGGTCAGGTAGTTTTTAGGACTAATGACATATAGACTCCAAATATCTCTTCCCATGTGGCAGACAATTAATGGTTTTCATATTTGAACTATCCTACAACAATAGTCCTTACCACATCGGATTACTCATATAAGGCCAACATTCATTATTCACATTCATCAAGAATAGTCCTAACTCCTAAGTCCTTACCACACCGGATCCACCGAAAAACTTCCCTCAAACTTCCCATCACACCATTGAAATGGACACCATCAGTCTGGTATGTATTTTTCTTTTATTTTTTTTTATTTTCTTTCATTCTTTGAATGAAAATTTTGCATGTTATTTAAATATTAAATATTTCTATTTTGTCAGATACACTTTTTTGAATAGAAATTTTTACTCAATTTTGCTTAATGAATGTAGGATAGGCTTTGATCTTGTTGACTATTTTGTTTGTTACAGATTTTGGTGATATTAATGTAATTTTAATGGCAATTGGATTGGTTTCAAATCTGCAAAACGTGTGACCATTTTCATTATTAAAATCTGGTGACTTAAGAGCTTTTGATGAGTTAGCTCGCAGCTTCGCATACTGGAACACGCAAAAATGTTTGTTTTCTCAATTAGAGAATCTGAATCAAAATTGTGGTGTATATACTTTGTGCCCAGAATTTATCGGAGTGGTCGACTTTAGGTGTTCAAAATAAAGTGCAATGTGAGGAGTTTGAATTAGGAGATAAAGGTGATGACTCGGTTCCTACTTCTTTGTTTGGAGTGATTAAACAATATTTTATTGATAGGATTGATAAGAAAACATATGAGAATGCGGTTGGGAACTTGATTTTGAGAGAGATTTTTGGATTGGTTTTAATGGTCCTTTTTTGGCTGAGGTTGGTTGATTATTTATAGTGCTTGAATCATCTATGGTTAGAGACCCTGTTGTGGATAAATCTTCTTGGGAAGTTAATTAGGGGATAGAGGTCAATGTTTGGTAAGTAGTTTGGTTCCACATAAAGTGGGCTCAGTTGTCTCATCGATTCAAAGAGGTTTTATCTTACTAATGATGTTGAGTCACTAATGGCGAGATTGTTATCTTCAGATATGGATGTGTTTGGGTTGAGATTCAGGCCTCCCAATTCTAATTTGGATTCGTCAAAGGAATTTCAGTTGAGATGCAGCTATTCGATTCCGTCATTTGCACAATCACTTATCCATTACTCTTGGATTTGTGTGATATATTTGCTGATCTCCCATCAATGTCAAGAGCTCTTGCCCTTACACAAAAGATGCTTTTTGATGTGAACAGAGGGGAAGTTATGGATACTGAAGCTATTTATGAAGTTTACACCTTTCAAATTGTAGTTGAGGTGTTGAGAATTACTCTTAACATTGTCGCTCAGCTACCTATCAATAAATTAAGGATTCTAACTCATCTATTATTGATTTTTCTGAGCTTCCACTTGAGGATAAATCGCAAGCATTTCTTGCACAGTCTCTTCAAAGTCAAGCTAAGAAATTCAAGACTGTGCTAGTAATAGTGGATGCTAGTTACTTAGCTAGGCTTCAAAAACATTGGAGTACTCATATTCCTGATAAGGTCAAAGATTTGATTGGAGAGTCTGCTACAAGCTGAGAAGATGATGGGGAACCTTGAAATCACATGGAAAAGAAACGTTTATTTTCTAATAAACTTGTCGTAGCTGTGGGTGATGGAGCAACTGTTGTTCTAGGAGCTTCATCTCTTACTAAACTTCTTCTCACATCAACCTTCATGGAGGTTGTAATGTTTAAATTCGTTGTTTTTGCTTTAGCTTTCAAGCCCAAAAAGCAATGGCTATAGCTTTAGGCAACACCAAAGTTTTCGGCCCAGCACTATTAACTTCTGGATCAAATACTTCTATCTTAAAGGCAGTAACTTGTGCAAAATTCAAGCAATGGCCAATTTTTCAACCATGAGGACAACATTTTATGAAATAATGAGAAAAAGGGGGGTACGAACAATCGGTGCCCTACCATAGGCAACAAACTTGCGCAGGATTGCTTGTGTATGGAGATGGGATTGAATGTGTTGCTAAATATTTGCCCATAGCTCCTTCAATTGCCCATTTGGGGTGTGGATTCGTATCTACATGAGGCATGCCGAAAGTGAAGCGACATATGGCACTAGGATTCAACAATCTATAGAATCATTGACGTACAGGTTGAAGAAAGTATAGATTGAATAAAGTAAGAATTAAATTTTTCTCTTATAAATGTATAGTATTTATTAATTCTACTCATTGATGATTTCAAAAAGTTTCATTAGTTGATGATGAGAGATTCTTATGCACAAATTGAATCTAGGCAGGATTAATTGTATTATCATGGGTATTCAAGTTCTAATCCTAGAGTTTTTTTTTTAAATTCTAATTAAAGCTTTTTCTGTGTACTTTCGTAACTTCTTTTTTCCAACTTTCGTACTCTGTTTGACAAAACTATATGCATATCTAGCTTCTTGTTATCTACAATATGTTTATATATATTCCGCAAAAATAATTTTTTGTTAGTGAGGAAATTTACTTTATTGAGTTCAAAGTTTAAGTATTTGAATGGATTTAAGAACAATCATAAAGAGGCTGTTGTATTAAGAAATTTTGGATTTCAAGTAGTTTAACGCTACTTTATGGCTTTGTTATTTTTCCGTTGTTACTTGAATTACAATTTAGAAAAATAACCAACGATGTGAAAAGAAAATTTAGCGTAATTAAGATGTTCATATAATATATGATTAGTGTTTCCACAAAGATAACTTCAGTGTTCTAATGATTTGTAATTTTGCTACAATTGTAAACACCGGATGTTACACCATTCATCAACGTCATCACCACCACAAATTCAGTGCTAGCAACACCGCCCGGAATTTAGCCAGCAAAATTCACTCACGGGAACGCCAAAGCAAATTCAACCATCAAAATTCACTCTGAGAAGCTGAAAGTCAAACACAAATCAGATACATGAGCCAATTGTTTATATATATGACCTTTGAGTGCAAGCTGGCAGCTAATCAAACACAAATCATAAATGCCTTTAAACACTCTACAACCCGAGCATCTACCCAGCTTGTTCTTTTTGTATTTCTGATCTTTCATGAGCAGCTTGTTATTCAAAACTCAGAGTATAAATAAAACACATCGTTTTGTTTAAGTAACTAACAGAACTTAAAGTTGCCGTTAAAAAGTATAGAACTTTAACAGCTTCTGTAACATTTTCCGTTCAAGTCTTCATGAGCTAAATATTAACTAAATTTTGAATAGTAAGTTAGTTAGTTGATGTGCTTGCCGTACGTGCCTGTTGCATTTCAGAAACTGATCTGTTCTCTTTCTTTGTTTAACATCAATGGTTGATTTTGTCGAGTCAGGATCAATGGTTGCTGATAGTAATTAAATCTTCCATTAAACTGATGTACTCTTTTATAATCCAATTTTTAACCAAGCCAAAATGCAACCAATTACTCTCACATTAGCTGGTAGACAAATAATACAACATGCCTTATGGGTACTATTTTTTTTAATACAATAATGTTAATACTCTTCTCCAAATTGCATCTTCTTTCGGAAATTAAAAAATCTTCCGAAATAAGCCCAACTCAATTCAATTGGACCACTTCACCTCAAAAATTTAATGATCCACAAAAATAAATAAATAAATAAATAAAATTACACTTATGAACCAGATTTATATCAAGTCCTAAACAATCGAAAAAATTACAATTTACACCCGACAGTTGCCAACAATAAACTGGGTTTTGCATTAGCACGCTTGGATCTTGTAACATTGTTCAGTAACACTATGGTAATTGTTAGGGGGAAAATAATAGAGACACCGGGAGTAGTGCACCGAATGACATGGCGTAATCCTGACCGTTTACTAATTATAACTTAATATTAATCGACAGCCAAGATTACGTCAAGTCATTTGGTGCACAGATTCAGTGCACTACTCCCGGTGTCTATAGCCTCTCTCTTGTTAGGGTGCTGCTGCTACCTCTTTTGAAAAGCCATGGGGGATCTTTTCTCTTTCTACATAATAAACCATATGAAATTTAAATTTAACTTTCATGAAATTTAAAATTAACAACTGAAAAAGCAAAAAAAAAAAAAAAAAAAAAAGCAACCAGTCTCTTTCACATTAATTTAGGGGAGATTTTCCAAATTATTTGGTAGACAAATAATACAGCGTGCGCTATGGGTAAATTGCGGAAAAATCATGCACAACGTGGCAGCTGGAACTTCTCAACTGGATATGATTCAATCCTCCCACATGCCCGTAGAATTCTGCTCCACGTCAAACTCCACTCACCCTCTACTCCCAAGTACTTTGAGTTGCAAAGTGATACCTCCAATGAACCTTATCAAACTCTCAGATCGACTCAGAGTAGTTCCGAGAAGGTCCTTAGGTATATAAGGTCGCATTGAAAGCAATGCAACCCTTGAATGTGGAGGTGAGATTTGGCACCAGAGGATACTTGCTCATTCCTACCATCTTCTCAAATGTTCAGGTACTATTCATTTATCTCCTATAATTTCCTCTACCCATATGTTTTCATATCATTATATCTAACATGCTGATTACATTTTAAAAAAAGGGGACAATATGTTCATAGCACAAGATGAGATCTTTGGTCCAGTGCAATCCATGTTGAAGTTCAGGTGAGTAAAAACCATTACTTATATTTTGACATCAGTTTCATTAAGGCATCTCGTCACAATTATCAAAACTAATTGTATAGCTCATTGGACTTCAATATAAATGTTAACATTAATAAATAAAGGTTTAATACTGTTTTCAATGCATGTTATGTTTTTCCAGAATTCAGATTTATGGTGATTTTTTTGCTTGATATGATCTGTTTGATGTTGAATTGGTGGACAACATTGAAGGTAGTTAGATTTCTGTTGCACTTTTTTGGTTGACAATATGGGGATCTGATTAGTTTTTTCATTAATTAATATGATTGTTTATCTTTTGGTGATCATGGGTTGATTCTTTTTGTTGCGATCAACTTTTTGCAATGTGTTTTTTGTATTGTTAAGGTTGGAGATTTTGGAACTTTCATTACATGTAAGTGTTTCTTCCATGTGGGTGTTTTAGTGTATCAATTTTGTGTTAATTGGTTTTTTTATTAATCAACCAAAATTGTTTTATATAATACAGCAGTCCCTGACTATAAGGGAAATTACATGGAATAATCCCATTGACTTTGGGATTACAGAACAAGAAATTAAATCAACAAAATAAGAGGAAACAAAATCAAGATATACTAGGAAAGCAAATACAAAGAGATATGGAAAGTCAATACGCCCCTCAAGTTGGAGCATGGAGGTTTCGAATGCCCAACTTGCCAACCAAGAACTGAAATTGTTGCTTGCCAAGAGCTTTAGTAAATAAATCAGCAACTTGATGGCGCGAAGGAATGAAACGAGTAGTTAACAATCCTCGTTGAATGCAGGCTCTAACAAAGTGACAGTCAATTTCAATGTGCTTTGTTCTTTCGTGATAAACTGGATTGTTAGCAATATGCATGGTAGCTTGATTATCACAGTACAAGTGAGTAGAAGAAGAAAGTGAGACAGTTAAGTCTGAAAGCAATTGCTGCAACCAAATTAACTCACATGCTGTAATGGCCATAAATCGATACTTTGCTTCTACTGAGGATCTTGAAACAGTCGTTTGTTTCTTGCTTTTCCAAGAGATGGGAGAATGGCCAAGGAAGATGAAATACCCACTGAGAGATCGCCGAGTTAAAAGGCAACTTGCCCAATTCGAATCACAATAAGCTGAAAGTGATAAGGAACTTGTAGAAGAAAAGAAAATACCTTGACCTGGTGTTGATTTGAGATATCTCAAAACCCGCAAAGCAGCTTGCCAATGACCTTGGTGAGGTTGATTCATAAACTGAGAAAGAACATGAACTGAATAACAAATGTCAGGTCGAGTGATGGTCAAGTAAATCAAGCGTCCTACTAGATGACGATAGGAGCTTGGATCATGAAGAGGTGGACTATCATCAAGTGCTAACTTGTGATTTTGTTCAATGGGAAAATGGCAAGGTTTTGCACCAAGTAAACCTGCTTCCTGTAAAATGTCCAATGTGTATTTTCGTTGAGAAAGAACAATGCCTTCGGGAGAGTGAGCAACTTCAACACCAAGGAAGTATTTAAGAGTACCAAGATCTTTGATGGGAAACCAAGATTTTAAATACCGCTTGAATTGATTGAGATGTACATTGTCATTGGCTGCCATGACCACATCATCAACATAAACAAGAACCACAAGGAAAATTTTTCCTCGGCGGTATGTGAATAATGAGCTGTCAGCTTTGGATTGAGTGAATCCATATTGAAGAATAGCGGTGGAAAATTTTGCAAACCATTGCCGAGAGGCTTGTTTTAGCCCATACAAAGATTTCTGAAGTCGACATACCCGTGAATCATTATTGGATAAATAACCCGGTGGAGGTTTCATGTAGACTTCCTCCACAAGATCCCCATGGATAAAGGCATTATGAACATCTATCTGAGGTAAAGTCCAATGTTTGATTGTTGCAACTGCTAGTAAGGTACGAACAGTGGTGAGTTTAGCAACAGGTGCAAACGTTTCAGTATAATCCAATCCCTCCACTTGAGTGTACCCTTTGGCCACAAGGTGTGCCTTGTATCGTTCTATGGTCCCATCAGACTTGTATTTAATTCGGTACACCCACTTGCATCCAAGTGCTCTCTTGCCAGGAGGTAATTCCTCAAGGGTCCAAGTGTTGTTTTGTTCAAGTGCCTCTAACTCATTCTTCATTGCTTCTTGCCACCGAGTATCTTTAATTGCCTGTGTATAAGATGTTGGCTCATCATTGGTTGAGATGACGCAAGAAAACAACGATGTTGTGAAGAAAAATGTGAGTAGGAAAGATAATGAGATAAAGGGTAAGAAGTACCTGAGGAAACCGTATTGGCATGAGATTGGGATATGTCTTTATTATTTCCTGGTAATTCAACAATGTAATCCTTGAAGTGTGCTAGCATCTTTCTTTGTCGGGTAGGATGAGTGATTGCAATGGGTACTAGATTAGGAAGGTCATGGGAAATTGTAGCTTGATCATTCCTATATTGAGATGTATTTGTTGTATTGTCATTATCTACAACCCTCTCATCATCTATGTTGTTTTGAGGAAGCTCATTGGTTGTATTATTCTCATCAATTCGGTCAACCAGATCTATTTCACCATCCTTATTAACTCCCTGCTCATGATGATCTATAATGTCAGGTTTTATGATAGACACAGGTATAGGTGATAAGATGGAAGATTTTGTTGGGGAATAAGATTGAAACGGGAAGATGGTTTCATAGAACACGACATCTCTTGAGACAATAATTCTATGAGTTGTCAAATTGTAAACTCTATATCCTTTCTGACCATAAGGATATCCAATGAAAATACAAGGATTGACTCGTTCACTAAATTTATCAATAGACCTTGGAATAACCGAAGCATAACAAAGACACCCAAAAGCTTTAAGATGTGAGTAATTTGGCTTCCGAGATAACAAGATTTCATAGGGACTTTTTCCATTTAAGAGTGGTGTGGGTGCATAATTAATCAAATAGGCTGCAGTAAGAACACACTCACCCCAAAATTTTATAGGTAATCCTCCTTGAAATCTTAAAGCTCATGCAACTTCTAAGAGATGCCTATGTTTGCGCTCTACTACTCCGTTTTGTTGAGGGGTAGAAACACATGGAAATTGTTGAACAATCCCTTTTTCTTGACAAAATTGCTGAAATTTGTGAGCGGTAAACTCAGTCCCGTTATCACTTCTAATCTGCTTGACATGAGAATCAAATTGCTTGTGAACCATGGCAATAAATGAGACTAACAAATGATCAACTTCAGTTTTATTTCTCATTAAATAAACCCATGTAGTTCTACTAAAATCATCAACAATACTAAGGAAATAATGAGCACCAGACAAAGATGGATTTTTGTAAGGTCCCCAAACATCACAATGCATTAAATCAAAAAGTTTCTGAGTTTTAATAAAACTATTAGGAAAAGAATGTCGAACTTGTTTAGCACGATGACAAGTATCACAACAAAAATTCTTCATCTTGTGAAGATTTAAACCATCAATAAAACACATTCGATCAAAAGAAAGGTGACCAAGTCGTTGGTGCCATAACTCAAAGCTTGTATCCTGAACCACATTTGCAGATGCAGTAGTCACACTGAGTGCCCTGAAATAATAAAGACTATCCTTAAGCTCACCCATGCCAATCAGCTTCGTCGTGGCTAGATCCTGTAAGATACAAAAGGTAGGAAAGAAATGAGCAACACAGTTTAAGGCATTAGTTAATTTGCCTATGGAGATGAGATTACAAGAAAAAGAAGGTAGATACAAAACATTGCTTAATTTAATGTTAGGATTAATAGTGACTTCTCCATAGGATTTAACTGGGATAGAAGAACCATCTGGAATGGAAACAGGAAGGTTAAAACCGACTTGTGTTTCATTGTGTAAGATACTCTTCTGGCAAGTCATATGGTCAGAAGCACCTGAGTCCAAAATCCATTCAACACTACCATTGGAAAGAGAATTTGCCTTACCAGTAAAATTTGCAATTGGATTCAAGTTCTGTGTCTTGTCAAGATTCAGCAAAGACATGAGTTGAGTATACTGTTCTTTGGTGAGGCCGCCGATTGGAGATCCAGTTGATTGTCCTGTCGTGTTCATGGTTTGTGTTTGATTTGCCATCTTTCCTCGTGTCGATTTGGTTTTGTTCTTTTCCCACCAATCCGGGTAGCCATGTAATTCAAAACATGTCTCCTTTGTGTGTTTATTTTACATTTAATCCCATCAAGAATTGATGAACCTTTTCTTTTTCTTTCTCAACAGCAATTGCTTTGGCCGAACCACAAGTGCAAGGCAGAATTTGAGAATAAGCGTTGTACTCATCCCAAAGTCCCTTAAGCTTTGTGTAATATGCAGCAATTGACATATCCTTCTGCCGCGTATTCACTATCTCAGTTCTTAGTTGATGCACTCGAGGTGCATTTCCTTGTGACAAACGTTCTTTGAGATCGACCCATATCTCCCTAGCTGTATCAAAAAAAACAACACTGTCATGAAGAGATGAGTCAAGAGAATTAAATATCCATGAGATAATCATGGAGTTGTTTTTGATCCATATTGCAAGATCTGTTGAATCTGGTTCTGGTCGCAGCAAAGTTCCATCAACAAAGCCAAATTTGTTCTTAGCAAGTAATGCATTGGACATGGCTCTTTGCCATGTTGGATAGTCATTTTCTTTGAGAAGACATGAAACTAGCACGATTCCCGGATTGTCAGATGGGTGTAAGACATGGGGATGATAAATCATTCATGGTTTGTTTGGTGTTTGCGGTGATTGATTCGGTTTTTGCAGAAGAATGTTGGCTAGAATCATCAGACATGATGAGGAGAAGCGTGCCCTAGATGGCCTGCTCTGATACCATATCAATTTTGTGTTAATTGATTTTTTTATTAATCAACCGAAATTGGTTTATATAATACAGCAGTCCCTGACTATAAGGGAAATTACATGGAATAATCCCATTGACTTCGGGATTACAGAACAAGAAATTAAATCAACAAAATAAGAGGAAACAAAATCAAGATATACTAGGAAAGCAAATACAAAGAGATATGGAAAGTCAATATAGTGTTTAGTATCTGCATTAGTTGATGCAATGCGTAAATAAGGTTTTGAATTATAGTTATTTTGAATATTTTGATGTGAATTGTTTAAGTTGTGATGTTTGTAACTTTTATTTACTGAGGGTTTGATCTATTTCATTTCTATTTATTGTGATATTTGGATTTCAATTGATTCTGAATCGTGTTGTCATCATTATTAGATGAGAGAGGTTTGATGATTTCGGTTTTTCGGTTTTCACAACTATGTTTACTAATGCAATGCATGTTGAAGTTTTGTGTGTTAGCTTTCGTTGATGGCCTGAATTTTAGTTGAAAATTTCATTTGAATTGAGTTTTTTAGTTCCTTTGATGTTTGGTATTGGTTGAGAAGTGAAATTTTCATAATGTGATGGAACTGAAATCTGAAAGACATGAACTTGATGATTTGTGCTTCTCCTGTGCCTTGCAGAAGCAATATTGCGGTTGAAAATTCATGATAATCAAGAAGGAGGTGGTGTGGCTCAATCAAAGCCCATACCCAGATCACCCGGGTGAGCCAAATTGTCTATTTTACCCAGAGACAGGGTTGTGTGGTTATGGAAGCAATTGTCGCTTTAATCATCCTACTTATGCCACTGAGGTAATTAAGATTTTATACTTTGAAGTGGCTTCACTAATGTTATGTCAATTTTTATGTTATGTAAAATGGATTATTAATGTTGCTTCAACGGTTTGCACCATATGTGAAACGATTTATCAAATCCGTTGTAAAATTTGTATCTCATCATATTATTATCTGAACAGGATGCTGAACATAGAGAAGAACTACCAGAGAGAGTTGGACAACCTAACTGTGGGGTACAATTCTCCCCTTAGTGAGATTATATGATTGCTGGGTGTTTATCTTGCTCTTTGCTCTGATACATTAGAATGAAAGTTTTACAGCGAAACTGCAGAACACGGAATGCCATATTTCTATACATCTTGAATTTGGCAGCTAACTGCTAAATTGGGTTTGCAAGTGGTTGACTAACGAGTAGATAATTGGAAGAATTTTGGAGAAGTTGGGGTTAGAGTCGACACCAATTAACACTAAAGGCTATGAGACTTTGTTGAAATTGGTGCAGAAGACAGCTGGGGATAGCTTTGATCTTTATTATGGTTTGCTCATGTACAATGTAAAAGCAATGGCGCAGCTAGAGGTTGAATTTGGCTTTTGAATCATTGAAGAAGTAGCTTCTTGGTAGAGTGCATGGTGTTCTTTGGAGGCAACTGTTCGAAAATGCAGAGACATTCCTTGATATGAGGGAGAAGCCGACAGCATCTAAGTAGTATGTGTATTTGTTTTATTTTAATTAAGTAATCCGTTTATTTATTTTCTGTTCATTTTATATATTTTCATGGTATGTTTATCATATCAAGCGAAAATACTTTTATTAAAAAGATAACAAGACAAAAATAGAACCATATGGGAGAGGTAAATATGAAATATAAACTGGAAAGCAAAATACTTCAAGCCAAAACCATTTTAAAATATTGTTACCATTAAAGAACAGAGGAGCAATCAAGCTGAGCTTTCTATTCAAACATTAAGCGGATGCAAATCGAGTGGTGTTATATAAACCTAATCAAATTCTTTTGTGAGTCCCATTAAAGGTAAATTTTTAAAAATAATAGAAGTGAAAACTTAAAAGAATGTCATAATAGAATAAGTAGATCATATGTCTTCCCAATCTTCAACGTAAGCCTTTATGATAAACAATGTATCACAGATGTTAGATTGTTGTTGCTTAATCCATCTTAAAACTTGGATTTTAATATAAAAAATATGAAAAAAAATGGGAATGATTATGCTTGATACTATTCATATATGAAAGTTTGGGAACTGATAATGGGACAATAAATCGTTAAGAAATGTGAGTTGAAGCCAAAACACGTCCGATATATTTCTTCTAAGTTTTTGAGTTCTATGAATCATTGATTCACTACAAAATTCATCAAAAATTGCAACTAAGGGCTTAACATCTACTTATTTGTCATAGCCATCGAATCAAACCTTGTAAATTGCTAGAGTTAAATGGTAATATACATTGGACAAAGCGGATCTCTAAGTTCACGACTATTTTGGTTAGTCTCTTTTAATTAACCAAATTAGAGTTGAAAGGTTATTGGATATCAATTACACTTTCTTTACGCATTTGGTTTTGAATTAATTGTTTCATCTTTATATATTGGATGAGTATTAATAATAATTATGTAGGTGCATTGTATTAGCATTTCAAAAGTTTTAACCATTTTGATACATTAAATGTGTATTAATAATGATTATATAAGTGTGTTAAAAAATCTAAACAAAAACATATAAAGATTGGAATTAGTCTCTTCATATTCTATTTTATAGTTTTACAATTACTCTATTTTAATAAGTTGGATAAATGATTTAATGATATCTATCTATAATTCATATTAATAATTATATATGTACAATTATTAATATTATTTTAATACAACTCTTTATATAAATACAATTTTTATTCACTATAAAATTTGTATTATTTAATAATTATTATGTTTCAATCTAAGAATAATTATTATTATATATATATATATGTTTTAATAATTAATTATTTCCAATCTTCTTTACCCCAGTTATCAATTCTATTCAAATTTAATCCCAAAAGTCAAATCTTTTCATTGATTTTCTAGTGATGGAGAATTTGATTACCGAAGTTCAAGTGGAAGTGGCGGGGCGGGTATTCGGATCCTCGGAGCCGGGATCCTTTCAGGGTTCCAAAGAATGATCGAGTTTCACCCTACTGGAAAAGTCTTAGTGGGCTTAGTAATGGTGGTGAGAATGGGGATTTTAAATTGGAGACGCTGAATCCAAGTGGGTCGAGTAAGAAAGAAAGTGGCACGTGTTAGGGACAAGGTCCAGTGGTGGGTCGGGAAGAAAGTTGATGGGTCGGAGTTTTGGGATTGTGGGTTGGATCCCTGAAATGAGTTTTGGGATGACTTTTCGGAGAATTGTGAGTGTGTTTAGTTTGTAAAGATTGTCGCTTTTTTTTTTTTTTTTTTAATAGTTCTATGGCTTTGAATGAGTTTTTTCCGTATGAATAATTTGTTGGAATTGACCGTTCGTTGAAGTTTGATGTAGTTCGTTGAAGGGCAATTGGTATGTTACAGGGAGTGAAATCCCGGTATGGTTACAAAGAATTTATGAGTATTTGTTAGTTTCATGGTTTTATTTGAGGGAAATAGCTATGTTGCCGGGAGTAGAATTATAGTATAGTTACTGGAATTAACGGTTTTGGTAGTCTATATGTCTTAACAATATGCGCAATGAAACTAATAACGAAATACCGATCATACATGATATTTGTTGTTATTTTGGATTGCGGTAGGTCTTTGTCCATAGTTTAAGATATGTTAAATTGTGGCTATCGCTTGGTGATTTCAGCTCCAAAGACTTGGTCATTAGTTGAATTTGCTATTTCGAATAAATTTGGAGTCAATTTTTTCAATGGCAAATGTATGACGCTTTTTAGGTAATAGCTGTGAAGAACTTGGTTTTTTTGTTGAACCTAAACTTATCTATAATGAAATGTATGACTTACAGGGTGCTGGTCTTGAAAATCTTTAAAATACTTGTTTTCTCAATTCCGTGTTGCAATGTCTGACACATACAGAGTTTAGCTGGCATGCTTGCAGTGGCAAGCATCGAAATTCTTGTAAGTGGCTTTCTCTTTTTGCTCAATCCTTTCTGTTTTTGCTTTTTACCTCCATGAACACAATAATATAGGCATGCAGATTTCTGAATCAATTCATGTGTCTAGCTGTACTTTTATTTCTTGTGATGGGGTTATAGAAGCTTATTTAGCTTTGATATCGATCTATCATGGATGTGTAGTTGCTTCATTGAAAATAAAATTCATAAGACTTCCATAGTTGTTTCTGAAGGTTTTGTGGTTTATGTACTGTCACTATGAGTGGGGTTTAATTTTTAGATACAAGTAATTAGGATGATGGCTGGTTGAGATAAGCACATTGAATAAGTCGCCACTTTCAATGGAGGTTTAAAGGTTTTTTTAATCCATTCTACTCACTATAAATTAGGATGATCCTTGCATAGTATATTTGAGCAGTATTAAGTTGTGTAAATAGCCAAAGAAAATCTATGGTTTATAGAGTTCTTGTGTTAAAATATATAAGCATGATGATGATACTTTTCTTAATCCCTTGCTGGGTTTTTGAATTTTCATGTAAGTATGCATGATATTGATCTTAAAATGAATGACTTAGTAGGTCTTTCTCCTTCCTAGCACGCAAGAAGAGTATTTGAAAAAGAAGAGATGAAAATATCCATTTCTTGGGGCTTTCCATTTATGACCATAAAGGGATCTATTCTTTTATGATGTTTCTAGATTTTTATGCTTTTGTTTTATTATTAGTATTCTCTTGTGGCTCGGTGTGCTCAATTTTTATTGAAGTTCTTTTGATGTTGTTGTCTCTAGTAATTGGTGTCTCATCTTAATTAACTGGGCATGTACGTATCCTGTGTGTGTATGACAAATGACAGATGAATTGCATAATGTAGCTTTCGAGATTGCTAATGCGTATCCCACATATTCTTGCAAGCTATACAGGTTTTATAGGTGTAGTTCTGTATTATTCTGTTCATCAATTAATTTCCAACCAAAAATTATTTCAGAAGCCTACTTTCTCAAAACAAGCAGATGAAGATTAACAAAGTAGATCGACATTTAATGATGCAACTATAAACTATTTCAGAAGTTGGCTAGATTATTACAGGCTTTTGCAATAGCAAACCCGGTGATCTTGAGAGAGTTTCGGAGTCCAGGGGAAATTTGGCAGAATTTCACCGGTGATTCTAGTGAAGCTTGCATTACAAGCGAGAGTCGTATGAAGTTTGGATAAAAAAATAAGACCTATGTATCTGGAGATGGGAAATGCAGGAGATACTAAATTACAATTTTTTTATTTATTATTATTTTTAATCAAATGAACTATTATTCTATGAATGATGTGGTATATTTCCCGAGTCAAAAAATAAGACTTTGTCATATAGGTGTATACTGCTATACAACTTGAAACACTAGTTGAATCCACAGGATATGAATCAAAAGGATTTACTTGTGTGAGATTAATTAATTGAATCCTAAAGAAGCTATAGTCTGGACTCTTTCACTTTCCCCGGTACCATAATTCATCTTAAATTTATATTTCAATACGAAGAAAGAGATGTGTTAAGGAAAATCTAGTGAAAAATTGGAATCAAAAGTAATGGTCGCCGGCCAAGAACGAGCTTGATTTAATTTGAGGTGCTTGCAAATAGCTCAAAATACAATTTGTCCTGTTTTGGCTTCTCAGGAACGGAACCTGGAACCATTGTGTCAGAAAATTACCAAATAATGATGGCTTGTTAAACTGATAGTTGCAAGCTCAACATAATGTTTAACGAAACTATATTATGCGTAGTTTAGAAACTGTAAACTAAAAGAAACATAGGTTGATTTCTATTGATAATAAGCTTGGACAGGGTTGGAAATATCGCCCTGTTTGCATTGTGGTACATATTTTCTTAGTCTTCGATGAAAAATATAGGAAACTAATGTTTGAGTCATATACAGGGAACATCTGTGTGAATTACTGGACAAGGGGCATAAGAAGAGGCTACTTGGTTATCAAGTGTGAAAAGTCTCTTATGATATTAATTGTTTGAATTAAGATTTTATTGTGCTCTAGTTAACATAGTAATTCCATTTTTCTAGGTGAGGTGGTGCAAGGCGTTGTAGGGAACAATATTTTTCCTACTCAAATGAGATTCATAGCAGGATGGGGACATCTCAAGTAGTAAAGGAATCAACTGAGGCCTTGGAAAGTAGCTAAAATAAGGGTATCCTAGAGGAGTTCGATGGTTTCATTAAGGAAGGAAAAGTGAAAGAAGCTGTGGAATTTTTAGGTGTGTTAGAAAAGCAATGTATTCCAGTTGATTTGTCGCGATTGCTAAAGCTAATGCAGGCGTGTGGGGAAGCCAAAGGTTTAGAAGAAGCAAAAGTTGAGCATGAACACATTGTAAGAGCAACGAACCCTCTTAAAGTCAGCACCTACGTCAAGATCTTAAAAACATATTCACATTGTGGCTCTATGGATGATGCGTTTAATGTCTTTAATAATATGGAGCAACCCAATTTGACATCTTGGGACACCATGATAACAGGCCTTGCAAAGAATGGTCAGATTTTCAGAGGGTTTTTCTTTGCCCGTAGTGTTTTGGGTGATTGTGATGAGGGAATGTTGCACTTTGAATCAATGATCAATGACTATGGGATTATTCCGTCGATGAAGCATTACGTGAGTATAGTTAACATGTTGGGAAGCACAGGGTATTTAGATGAAGCCCTGGAATTCATTGAAAAGATGCCAAGGAGGCAAGTGTTGATGTTTGGGAGACATTGATGAATGTTTGCGTAATTCATGGGAGTTTGGAGCTTGGTGTGATGTGCCGAGCTTGTTGAGCAAATAGATCCCTCACGCTTGAATGAGAAGACAAAGTTAGGCCTTGTACCGTTAAAGCATCGGATATTGTGAAATAGAAAAAAAGGAGAGAAAGTACCGTGACTTTCAAACAGGAGATGCATCTCATCCAGAGAGTGATAAGATATATGCTCTTATTAGAGGTTTGAAGGCTCAAATGAAAGAGGCTGGTTACATTCCGGAGACAAAATTTGTGCTACATGACATAGACCAAGAAGATAAGGAGGAAGCTCTTCTTGCTCATAGTGAGATACTCTGTATGGCAAGGTCTCCTCTGCAGCCATTCCCGTGCTCCCATTCGGATAGTAACGGACTTTCGTATTTGTGGTGATTGCCATGCTGCAATGAAAATCATCTTGAAAATTGTTGGTAGAGAACTCATTATACAGCCGAGGAGAGATTCCACCATTTTAAAGATGGATTGTGCTCGTCGGGACTATTGGTGACCACATTTGAGTCTAAGGTACTGCTAGCACGCTTGAGCTAGTAGCACATCCAAGAGGCCAGAGACCAATTGAGGAAGTTTGTGAGGAAAGATTTTGTTCCTTGTGTTTATACACCATGTCCAATTAAATAGATTTTTTTATGCGCTTAATCAAGAACAGAAAGTTTCCCAAGATATATTTAATATTTATGTTGCAATTTTACTTCAAAGAATTTTTTTATTTTTTAATTTCTTAATGTTTTGTGAATAATGTTGTGATTTATTCGCTAAAATGTTTGATTATTAGCAGGACTTGAGTGACTTGGAGTATCTATATTTAAACATCAACCGGATTCGCTTCATTCCATCACTAAAGGCCCATAAATTATGTAATAATGTTTAATTATAATGTTTTATACTCTTAAATTAATAAACTAATTTTTTTTCAAGGTCGTAGTTTTTGGGACTTGGATTTTCTTTTTTCTTAAAAAAAAATACTAATAATACTTAAGGTATGCAACATTGAACTTAAATACATATTAGTAATATATAGTGGTGGCGACCAATGCCTTGCAAGTTTCAAGGCCTTGATTACGCCCTAATTTCTTCAATTTATTTCTTTATCTCTTTCACTACTATTATGTTCACCTCGAAAATATCACGGTCATGGCAAAACCAATCACCTTCAAGTACAAGAAAATAGACTACCACTACACATGAGCATAAGGATCAAAAAGGTCAAATGTTGCATTTCCAAAATATATTTAAAAATACAGTACTTATAGACAAAAGAAAATTTTGGCATCTGGGGAAAAAAGCAATGTACTTTAATGTCAAGTTCCTCTTTGACGTCCAGAAAACAAAATTTGGCAACTACGATTACCTTTAACCATGCGAAAATTGATGTGATGTACAAACTGAATTTAATTAGTATCTCACTCTTTTTATTGAGTCCTGAGAACTATCTCAAAACAAGTTTACGAGCACATATATCTCTCAAACCCATAGCTTTCATCATATCTCTCACCGCATAGCTTTCATCATATCTCTCACCACATCAACCTCAGTCCACATGCCCTTGGAAGCATATATATTGGACAGAAGGATAAAGTTCCCAGAATTTGTAGGTTCCAATTCAAAGAGACGTTTAGCAGCAGCCTCACCTATACACACATTACCATGAACTCTACAAGAACTAAGCAAAGTTCCCCAAACACAAGCATTTGGCTCGAAAGGCATTTGCTCAATCATGTTATATGCCTCTTCCAGCCTTCCAACATGATCTAGAAGGGTCACCATGCAAGCATAATGCTCCATCCTTGCTTCAACATGCTCTTTACACATGCTATCAAAAACTTTGCAGCCTTAATCAGCTAGGCCAGCCTGCCTGCAGGCAGATAATGTACAAGTGAAGCTAATAGAACAAGGCTTTTGTCCACTTCTTTGCATCAAATGAAAAATCTCTATAGCTTCTTTAGCCTTTCCATGCAGAGCATATCCACGCATTATAGCGTTCCAACAAACCCAATTTTTGGATGACATCATTTCAAAACAAAGTCATGACATTTGAATCCTTCCACACCTAGCATACATATGATAAAAATTCATCAGATATTATTCTTCTAATAAAAAAGCAATGAGCCGCCTTCCCGAGCATCAATACTGCAATACTTCCACAGGCTGATAGCAAGGTATTGTACCATTGTTTGGCATCATCCCCGCCATCTGCATCTCTCTAAAAAGTTCCAATGCCTCAATACCTTTCCCATTTTGTGAGAAACTAGCAATCATTGACGTCCAAGACACAACATTTAATTCCATTCCTTGGCTCTCGAATTGCCTAAAGACCTCCAACGCATTGTCAAGAAGACCATTCCTACAAAGACCCGTAACAAAAGCATTGCAAGCACTTACATCTAAATTTTCCATTTCATGAAACACTTGTCGTTAAAGAGTTTTTTCGCTATATCCACGCACCCTTGTCGCGCGTAAGCCGCAAGCAGAGCACTAAAAGTTTTCACATCCAGTTGGGCTAATTTGTCAAACACTTTGTGAGCGTCCCCAACGTTCTGACATTTAATGTACAAATGAATCAAAGAAGACTGAACAAACGAATCTAAATTAAAGCCGTATACAAACACCACATGAATCAGATTGTCATCTAAGTCTTGGTGATTTGCATATTGAGACAGAGGTTCTGTTGCGAGATCCGTGTCATTAGATACGCCGGTTGTGAGAACGTGAGCATGCGCTTGCTTTGTCTATGATAAAGATGAATTGAGTGAGTTGAGGGTATGACAGATTAAGCATTGAATGTTTTCGAAATGGAGCATTATGCTTGCATGGCTACCCTTATAGGTCATGTTGGAAGGCTAGAAGAGGCATATAACATGAATGATTAAGTGAATGCCTTTCGAGCCAAAGGCAAAGTTCTTGCAGAGTTCACGGTAATGTGAGTAACTGAGTACATGGTCCCAAAGGCATGTGGACTGAGGTGGATGCGGTGAGAGATACGATGAAAGCTATGGGACTAATGAAAAATAGACTCCAAATACCTCTTCCCACATGGCTGATATTTATACTTGAACTCATCCTACAAGAGTATTCCTTACCACACCAAACTACTCATATAAAGCCAACATTCATTATTCAAAGTCATCAAATTTTTCGATCCATCACAAACTACCGTCAAACTTCCTCTCACGCGCTCACACCGTTGAAAAGGATGCCGTCAGGCTGGAACGTATTTTTCTATTATTTATTTATTTATTTATTTTTCTTTTAATTTTCTTTCATTCTTCGAATGAAAATTTTGCATGTTATTTAAATATTAAATACCTCTATTTTGTCACACACACTTTTTTAATAGAAATTTTCACCCAGTTTTGCTTAAGGAATGTAGGATAGGGTTTGATCTTGTTGACTATTTTGTTTGTTAATGTAATTTTAATGGCAACTGGATTGGTTTCAACTCTGCAAAACATGTGGCCATTTTCATTATTAAAATCTGATGATTTGAGAGCTTCTGATGAGTTAGTTCGCAAGCTTTGCATACCGGAACACACAAAAATGTTTGTTTTCATGATTAGAGAATCTGAATCAAAATCTGTGTTATTTATACTTTGTGCCCGTAATTTATCGGAGAGATTGACTTTAGATGTCAGAGTGTCTTATTAGGAAAGTACAACCTGATAGTGTTGTAGCTCAAGTGAGTGTCTTATGAAAAAAATGAGAAAAAGGCGGGTACAACCAAATCGGTGTCCTACCATGGGCAACATTTGGAGCATAGCCCCTTCAATTGTGTATAGAGATGGGACTGAATGTGTTGTTGAATCAACCAGATTGGGGCATTGATTCAATATCTACATGAGGCATGTTAGAAAGTGAAGCAAACAGATGGCACCAAGATTTAAAAATCTATAGAGTCACTGAAGTACAAGTTGAAGAAAGTATAGATTGAATAAAGTAATAATTAAAACTCATTGATGATTTCAAAAAGTTTCATAAATTGATGATGAGAGATTCTTATGTACAAATTGAATATAGGCAGGATTAATTGTATTATCATGGGTGTTCAAGTTTCAAGCAAAATAAAAATATTTATTAATAATAATTTTCATTCTTTAATAGTCTTAAAACTGTCAATAATTTTTTTTTAAATATTTTTATTTTGTAATTAGTTTATTTTCTTGATTATTACCAATTAAATAATGAAATAATGTAATGAAATTCTTCATAATATTCCTCAAACAACAACAATTATCACAATTCAACAATAAATTTAAACATTCAACAATCTCTCAATTAATTTATTGAATGATACACTTTTTACATGTTACCATACAAAGAACAAAATAAAAGAAGAATGAACCTCAGGTAAACAGAACTATTTCAATGTCATACTGCATATAGACCCTTAAATCCTTAGAACATCCGGAGCTGAAACAAACTGTCCAGTCTGCATCCTTTGCTTAGCAACCTGTCGATTGTTAAATAGTAAAAAATTAACCCCAACACAAAAGAATTATGCCTAGTACAACAGTTCTTGAAATGAAAATGCATAAGTGAACAAGCTGTATGGCAAACATGCAAGCCCCATACAACTAGTAGTACTATACATCACAAGTTTGTATTCCAAGTGATCCACAAACACCACCAAAATAGTGACAATATTTAGAATGCAAAACTAGGGTATATGATCTGCTTCAACATACAGAGCAGCAACCACACCAATAAGTGAACACGAAAGGACAATTGCATAAACATCAATCAGAGTATCCAAATAAATCACTAGTTACTAGAAAAACCCCTTTACATTGACCAACCATATATCTCTAAGGAAATAAAAAGGGCCAAGAAACAGTTACCTTAAAGTTCTCTATGTTAGCAAGTAGCAAATTTTCATTTCCTGGAGGAATGGAAAAACATGCACAACCATTTCGAAGTGAGATTTATGAAGAAAGTAAAATTGAATATAAATATAGTTCCACATTAATATTTAGCCATTGATCAAAACAAATTAAAATTGGTACGCAAAGCGTACAGAATTAATATGGAAACCAAAACTGACTATTGCAATAAGCAGAATTTCAATTAAAAGAAACAAGAGGATTATTAACATGCAATCTACATAAATAGCAGGCTAATATCAGTACTAAAAAGTCTAAAATCTATAATCTACTAAAGATCAAACATGGAGGAAATATAAACTAATTCAATAAAAGATCAAGTTCAAAAGTCATCTTATGCCCCAACGCTTTTAGGAAGGCTATTAAACAATTCATGTCATTTCGGAAGAAGGTAAGTTAGAATCTAACATTTTCTCTGATACCTCTTCCTGTCTCCAACAAAAATGTAGTATATAGATATGCAGGTCACTTATAAAAAATTAATAGGGATACGTTACAATTCTTTGTCATTATTTATAAGAAAGAAGACCATAGAAATTAACCTGCTACATCAGGACATTGTTGTCCCCTTCAAAAGTAGATTGCACATCAATTTCACTTTTCAAATGACCAACATGATTTTCAGTCTTCAGACCTTGTCCTCCACATGATTCAGGGCATTCCTAAAAGAACAGTAGTCTGAATCAGACCACTTATCATGAATGTAAATAATTGATGTGTAGTTGAAGTTCCTGACCTGTAGTGTTCATTGATTGTGCCAGGTAAAAGTGGCCTTGAATGCACTTGAAATAACATGAATGGTTTTGTTTTACTGAGGTGTCCTATTCACATATAACATCTTCATGTAGTTTGCAGTAGAACTCATAGCATATCTGATGACATACTCCCGTCCGGCAATGGATACCGAACGACCCCAGAACACGGATCTCCCAACTGGTCATCCCGGATGGATTACCGAGCGCCCATCGATCGCCTACTCTCTGACTTAAGAAACTTTTAACTCAGAGAGTGGGGGCAAAACTGTTAGGGCCAAAAATCGTCCTTGGCCCAAATAGGGAAATGGGCCCGACACTGAAGAAGAAGCCAAGCCCAATCCTGATATGATCCAACCGGATTAGGCCCTTTCGGTACAAAATACGGCCGGCCCAAACCACGTGGGCGCGAGCCTCTTAATACCAGTCCATTTCCCAGGTCCATGGGCGAATCCAAAGCCCACAGCCCCTCAGAACACTCCCTACTCCTAATCAATCCCCTATTCAAGGTCGCCTTCCTATTTCTGATCGCTTTCCTATTCGGAGTCAATCTCCTAATTAGAATCACCTTCCTATCCGGACAAGGGTAAGACGGCTTACCACGGCCCTAATTCTTCTAGGGTGGTTTGCATCAGAGTCACACTAGGACTCCTACTTCTACCAGGATTGGGAGACCAGACAATCACTATATAAGCAGAGGCCAGCCCTCTCACAAGGGACATTGACATTACACCTTCACACCCTAAGCTCTTACTTGAGAGCTTCGCTTCATCGTCATAGTCACAGTCCCCGACTAGACTTCCGGTAATCTCACTCCCTAGCCCTCACTATATTAGCCTTTCAACCTTGCTGACTTGAGCGTCGGAGTGCCTACGGCAAACACCACCCTGGTGTTTCCCGTTCGGTTCACGTGTGTTTCTCTACGTGTGCAGGTACAACAGATCACTAGTGGCATCAACCTCACGGGATCAGACCCCCCCTTCCGTACAGGTAGATTTTTACGTCTACAATCCTAATTTCTCAATCCCCTTAAACCCTTTTATTATTCTATTCATATTTAATCCCAAAATTCAATTATTTTCATTCATTTTCAAGTGATGGAGAATTTGATGATTGAAATTCAAGTTGAAATTCCGGGCAAGTTTTCCGATCCTAAGAGCTGAGAGTTCAGAAAAGGGGAGAAGAAACGAGACAAAAAGGGCAATTTCTGAGCTTATTCAAATTCTGATAATGGACATATATTTCACTAGATATTTATTTAGTTAATTTCACATTAAACTTGAATCCAGCTTCATTATTAACAATACTTGTAAATGACTTGAAAAAAAGTCATTTGTGCCTCCAAGTCACTGCCGCCAAATCCTTATACTTGGACACGTAGAAGCTCAAGTGTTTTAAGATAAATTATTTTTATTGATTTATCTATAACATCAACATTTTAAATTTACAGTGTCCCATGCAGAGTAACTGTGAGATTTAATAATTTTATACTAGACAATAATGAAAGAGAGAATAGGAATTGAAAGAAAAAGAGGCAGTTCTATCATTGATCCAAACTCCAAAGTCTCCTGCAACAAAGAGAAAATGTGCATGAAAAAATGTACTAACGTCCATATGTGTTTGGTATATTTTCTTTTATTTAAGAAAATGAGGCCACGTTCTCACCACTGCAAGAGAACGTTGAGAGTCTTCTAAGTCAATAAAAATTAAAATAGAATTTGATTGAGAGGCATAGATGTTTGTTGAGAAAGAAAAAAGACCCCTAACTCATAGTAAACTTGATATACCTCCTATTAATGGCATAGATGTTTGTTTCTGTGTGCATTACATAATCAAGATGGGTTCAAAATGGGTATGGATGTTCTTAGTATTGACGTTGGTTTCATTAGAAGGGTGGTTGAGTGAGCATATGGTGTGTTGGGAGGAAGAGAGGATTGCTCTCTTGCAACTTAAACCATTCTTGAATAGGACTTATTATCTTCAAGATTGGGTGGAGGGAGATGAAAACTCAAGACTGTTGTCAGTGGAAAAGGGTTGAGTGCAACAAGACAACAGGGAGAGTGATTAAACTCTATCGTAGTTATGTAAGGAAAGTTGAATTGGGAGGGAATTGGGAGATCAGATGTATCTTAATGCTTCTTTATTTTCTCCCTTCCAAGAATTAGAGTGGCTTGACTTGAGTTGGAATGGAATAGCTGGTTGGTTTTATAACAAAGGTCCTATATAGAATTTAACTATTTAAATTCTTGGTATATCAAATAATACTTTATTCCTGAAAATTGGTTTAACTATTTACATGCAGGTTTACAGTAACTAATGAGACTGGAGATTCTTGATTTAGGTGGTAACTTCCTCAATAATAGTATATTTTCATATCTAGCTGGCCTCACTTCATTAAAAGCATTACATTTAAATCAAAATAGATTGAATGGAACTGTAAATGTTCAAGGTAAGCATACTCAAGCACATTTTTTTAGAGTATTTGTTTCTTGTTTTTCAGTATCCCAGTTACAAATCAACATGTTTAATTTATTCAATTAATTTACAAAAAATACTTTTTTTTTTTTTTCGAGTGTTTAATTAGTTTACCGTGGTTAAACTCTTCCCAGGTTTAGAATCGTCGAGGGACTTAGAGCAGCTAGATTTGAGTGGAAACCAGATTTACAAATTTGTTTTTCTTAAAGGTAATAATGAAAATTACTAATGAAGATTTAACAATACAGAATATTTAGCTCTGATTATTTGTTACCATGACCCACAGTTTTCAAAGGTTCGAGAAATTTGAATGCCCTTTATCTAGAGAATCTCAAAAATATTGATGGAAGCACTTTGTTAGAGTCATTGGGGTCATTCTCATCCTTAAAGAAACTTGACTTGGGCTATAGTAATTTCAGACGTGGAACAATGACTACTCAAGGTAAGTTACAGTAGCTGCCAATTAAATAACTTTTTATATGGAGTTGAAAATTTTGACCAATGTGGAAGACTTGATCTTGGACGATTCTTCTCTTCACATAAGCATTCTTCAAATTGTTGGAGCTTTCACTTCGCTTGAACGTTTGTCGATGAAGAATTGTAAACTTAGAGGCATCTTGCACCATCAAGGTAAATTTACAATGAATTTTTTGGGGTTTATTTTATTTCTAAAGTTAAGTTGAATATCTTATTTAGCGGCATCTCTGTTAAATGTTTGTAGGTGTTCCTAATTTCAAGAATTTGAAATTTTTATTCATGGATGGGACTGCCCTCAACATTAGCTTTTTCCAAATGATTACACCCATGGCTTCTCTTGAGATTTTATCATTGTCTGGTCGTGGACTTACAGGCACACTGCCTAACCAAGGTAATTAATCATTAATCATTTTATCCGCTATCATCAACATTTTATCCGCTATTCATTAGTCATTAAAGGTTTTATTGTATTTTTAGGTCTGTGCAAGCTGACGCAACAAAAAGAGCTGTATATGAACAATAATGACCTAAGGGGTACCTTGCCTTGGTGCTCTGCGAATTTGACTTCTCTTCAACTATTGGATTAATGAAAGCATCTCCTTATCACCCCTTAAACATCTAATATCCATCCAATATCTTTTCCTGTCACACAATAACTTCAAAATCCCAATTTCACTTGAACCTTTTTTCAACCATTGGAAACGCAAGAAGTTCTATGATGAGAATAACCAAATATATAAAGAAATTGAGTCTCATTCTTTGGCCCCACGATTCCAAATAAATTCCTTCATGTTGGGTGGTTATGGAGATGGTGGCACATTTCCAAATTTCTTTATCATCAATATGACTTGGATAAAGTTGATCTCTCTCACATAAATTTAAAGGGAGAATTTCCGAATTGGTTGTTAGAGAACAACATAAAACTAGAAACACTTCTTCTAGTCAATAACTCTCTTTGTGGAAAGAGACCTTTCCAATTGCCAATTCATCCTCACCAACATTTAACAAGTTTAGATATCTCAATCAATATCTTCTATGGTCACGTTCCAATATAGAGTGGGGCAAATCTACAAAGGTTAATATCTTTAAACATTTATAGAAATGCGTTTAACGGCAGCATTCCATCTTCTATTGGTGACATGAACTCATTGGAAAGTCTAGACTTTTCCAATAATAATTTTTCTGGTGAAACACCTGAACATTTGGCCATGTGCTGCTTCTCATTGCAGTTGCTAGCGTTATCAAACAATAGTTTGGAAGGTCACTTATTCACTAAAAATTTTAATCTGACAAACTTGATGAGGTTACAATTGGATAACAATAACTTGACTGGAAATATCCCAGAAAGTTCACCTGTCAAGAAATAAACAAGAAGGACAACTCAATGATACGTTTTATTATAGCCTTTCTTTGGAGACATTAGTTCTTAGCTATAATTTCTTCACTGGTAACTTTTCAAACTGGATTGGCAGGCTTTCTCAATTACGTTACTTCATCTTGGCGAAGAATAGTTTGGAAGGTGAACTCTCTGCAATTGTGCGAGTTAGACCAATTACGTCTTATGGATCTTTCTCATAACAATTTTACAAGCTTTATTCTTCCTTATCAAAATATATCCTTGCATTATATGTACCCTTAATTTTCTTATTGTTAATTTTCTATTTTAAATATTAATTCGAATCATTCAGTAAACATATTTCCAACACTTCTTCAATTAAATTTATGATAAATTTCTCCAGTACTATATATGTTAATTAAAAAACACATCAATATGAAATCTGAAACGATCATTTCCTAGTTCATGGAAAATTCACTATTGACATTTATCTTTCTTCGTAACTTCACATTTTAATATGATTTTTGTTTTTTATTTATAAATAAGAAGTATTGAAACACAAAACAATTGATTTAATTTTACAAACAAATTTTAGAAATAATCTTTATTTTATAAAGTATATGAAAAGAGTGAAACAAAGAGGTTTAAAGTAGTTACTCTTTTGCAAATTCCATAATAAAATTTTTGTTAATATTACCGTATTCTTTTGTGCAAACAGAATATAATATTACTTTTTACAGATGATAAACTGAAGAAAATCAAAATATGATGAATTATCCATGGTATAAAAACTTAGTCAATCAACCCGAATTTATTATTTCTAATAATGTTAATGATCAATTTATTGCTCTTCGTTACATAATAATTGAATATCAAACCATACAAGGATTTGAATCCACTTCTCTACTACTGGACTCATCTTGGCTTATTCTCAAATAAAACATTACTTCAAATAGATACTCACCTTTGAACAGCTTTCTTTCTTGGAAAAACAAAGAACTCAAACTCTCTGGAATGAAGCTCACTGCAATCTCCACCATGCTGATTTTAATTTACTTTTTCTAAGTCATTGGGTTGATATCAAACCAAGTTGATTTTAATAATCTGTATGTAATAACTTGGATTTAAAGAAAAACACAATTGATTACAAAAACACGAGAGAAAACTAAGCAAGTGTTTCATTTGCCAATCTTGAAGATAGTTGGTACAAGAAGCCAAGCTGTACATGCATCATTAGGCAATCAAGACTCTCTTTCAGGTTCATAAATTTGATCATCACCATCAGTATCTATTTCAGCTTTGTTATGCTCAGCCCTGAAAATATCAGTCATGGCAAAACCAATCACCTTCGGTTACAGTAAAATACACTTCACATGAGCATAAGGATCAAAAGGCCCAACTGTTGCATTTCCAAAATGATAGTAACCCTGCAAAACTAAAATATATTTAAAAATATAGTAACTATAGACAAAAAAGTATTTGGCATCTGAGGAAAAACCAATATACTTTTAATGTCACATTTGAATTAATTAAAGCCAAAATCAAGCTTTACATCAAACTCTTCTTTGATGTGTAGAAAATAAAATTTCACAACTACAATTACCTTTAGCCCTGCCAAAATTGATATGATATACAAACTGAATTTTTTCCAGGTTGAACAGCTAACAAACTGAAACCAAGTGGTAGAAATATGCAACCACAGAAGAAGAAATACTTGTAAGACTCACAACCTCCCTTTTGTGAGGATTTATTCTAGAATTGTAGTAACCAAACCCTAGGAATCAAAAGAGAAGAACATACACTATCAATGAAAAACAGAGAATCTTTCTTCTTACTTCATTCAACAGAAAAACAGCCTTTATATATGTACAAAGATGGTGATCCAAATGAAAAAGGATCTTGATCGTTGATTATACAGAAAACTAACACAATAAAGAAAAAGATTGTTCATTGGATCAACTGCATCTTCAGCACTATTTTTACTTACAACTGAACTTTTCCTTCAGAAGTCAGAACAACTAAAAGCGGGAGAATTTCAAACTGGCGGGATAGCTTCTTTTTAACCAAAGTTTGCCAATTAACAGAGTACAAAAACAAAGGCTTCATTTCTTTAACGTCAGTTCCCTTTTTACTAACAGCAGCGTTAGTCCTCTTTTGGATTTAATTTTGAGTGCAGCTTGCTCATGTCCTTAACATCGTCCCTCAAGCAAACTCTAAATTGACTTCAGACTTAGCCAAAGAAAGACACCAACACTTCCATCATCAAAAATTACCAGTACTTCAGTTTCTATCAAACATACTAATATCACATCAGAAATACTTCAACCACATATTAAAAAAAAAAAAAAAAATCAATCCTTCAACTTCTTATATAAAAAACACCAACACTGCAGTAGCAATACACATCAGGTTCACCAATACTTTATCTTCTATCAAACATACCACAGAACTTCAATCTCCTTAATTCAATCCTTCAACTTCTTATCAAAAATACCAATATTGCAGTAGCAATTAAACACACAATACTTCAATTTCTATCATCACACCACAAGACTCCAATCTTCTTATCAAACACACTAACACTGCATCAGTAATCACATATCAGACTCATCAATACTACATTAACAACACTTCAAGCGTTTCAACACTACATCAGTAATCACATATCAGACTCATCAATACTACATCGACAACACTTCAACCATTTCAACACTACATCAGTAATCACATATCGGACCCATCAATACTACATCAACAACACTTCAAGCATTTCAACACTATCTCAGTAATCACATATCACACCCATCAATACAACATCAACAACACTTCAAGCATTTCAACACTACATCAGTGATCACATATCAAACCCATCAATACTACATCAACAACACTTCAAGCATTTCAACACTACATCAGCAATACATATCAAACCCAACAATACTACATCAACAACACTGCAAGTGTTTCAACACTACATCAGCAACAATTCTTGTATCAACACACCAAATTCCTTACTTCAACTTCTTATTAATCATTAAACTTCTTGTCGTCCCTCAAAGCAAGTTCTGGATGACTGATAACATCGTCCCTCAGACTGAACTTGCATTTGAGAAGGACAAAGAAGACTCATCAGGATTAAAAGAAGAGGGAAGTATAAACACCTGCAACAGGAGGAATGGTGAGATGATCTCATAACCGCTGAAACTAAGGACCGGAGAGTGGCTCAGTGAGAAGATCAGCAGTTTGAAACTCAGTAGAGGCATATTGAACAGTCAGACGTTTAGAGGCAACCATTTCTAGTACAAAATGAACATCAATCTCTATGTGTTTTGTGCGAGCATGGAAGACTGGATTAGAAGCTAGTGCACCAACACTAGTGTTATCACACCGAAGTATGGGAGTGGCAGTGACAGAGATATCGAGTTCCTAAAACAGATTTTGCATCCATGCAACCTCAGAGGAGCCTGTGCAAGTGCCAGATATTCAGCTTTAGTGGATGAGAGCGCAACAACATGTTTCTTGGAACTCCATTGAACTAGATTGGAGCCAAGATATAAACAATAGCCACTAGTAGAATGACGATCGAAAATCCTGGCCCAAGCCATAATCAGCGGTACATATCAAACCCATAAATACTACATCAACAACACTGCAAGTGTTTCAACACTACATCAGCAACAATTCTTGTATCAACGCACCAAATTCCTTGATCATTAAACTTCTTACCTTTAAACAAATGAAAGACAAATTCAGTGCGATGTTGTTTCAGTTTTCTTCATTTTTCACCAAGGATATCACCAATAAGGACTTTCCAAGATATGACACTTATGCAATCAAATCTATTAGATGTTAATAGCTCAAGTAATTAATGCAGATAAACTTACATACTTGAAAATACATACCTGGATGCGTGAACCAGTCCATAGATTTCCATTAACCATCTAAGCGTTTCATTACAACCACCAATTTTGCCTGATCACATGTATAGGAAATTCAGCAAGATATAAAAGCTTCAGATTCCACAAAACTATATTAATCTTTAAATATTTCCCGATGAGTGAAAAATAATAGTATGGAGTACCCACCTAAATGCATGACAATAAATGAAAATTATTATAATGACCTTCTAATTAAAAAAATAAAAAATAAAGCACCTGATACCATTTGATTTGAAAATCTCCTATGCTTAAAATATATCTATGGTGTGGAGAAATATTTTCTTGTGCATTCATAATGAAATGTACAATGAATTTATAGCAAAAACAAAAAACTAATCTAGGAAGTAAATTGTTACATTCCTATTATAATTCTATTTCCTATATTACAAAAAGAATAATTCTATTTCCTATATTACAAAGAGAATAATTCTATTTCCTATTTTACATTTCAACACTTCCCCTCAAGCTGGAGCATATAAGTCATATGCACCAAGCTTGTTATAAATAAAGTCAACACGAGAACCTTTGAGAGACTTAGTGAGGATGTCTGCTAACTGGTCGTTGGAATTGACATAACTAGTTGCAATACACCCTGATAGAACTTTCTCTCGAACAAAGTGACAATCAATTTCTATGTGTTTAGTCCTCTCATGAAACACTGGATTTGAAGCAATATGAAGGGCAGCCTGATTATCACAGAGTAACTTCATTTGTGATACTTCGACAAATCTCAACTCTTGAATTAGTTGTTTTAATCAAATCATCTCACGAGTGGCTAAGGCCATTGCACGATACTCTGCTTCAGCACTTGACCTTGCAACAACTGCTTGTTTCTTACTTTTCCATGAAACTAGGTTTCCTCCAACAAAAACACAAAAATCCTCGAGGTAGAAGCGCCTATCGGATGGAGAACACCTTCCAATCAACATCTGAATATCCGACAATATGCGAATGACCCTTATTTTCATACAGTAAGCCTTTACCTGGTGCTCCCTTGATATACCTCAAAATCCTGACAACTGCATCCCAATAACTATCACACAGAGTTTGAAGGAATTGACTCACGACACTGACTAAAAAGGAAATATCAGGTCGTGTGATAGTAAGATAGTTAAGTTTTCCAACAAGTCTTCTATACCTTCCAGGGATCAAGAAAGGCTCCCCGTCCTGTGGGTGAAAGTTTTAAATTAGGATCCATAGGAGAGTCTATCGTCGCAATCGACATCCCCTGTTTCCTCTAGAATATCCAAGTACATACTTCCTCGAGAAATAACAATACCGTATTTAGACGAGCGACTTCTATGCCAAGAAAGTATCCTGAGAGCCCTAAGTCTTTCGTCTCGAAAGTGTTTGAACAAGTGTTGCTTCAATTTGTTCAATGTCATCTTGATCACTTCCCCGTAATAACAATATCATCGACATAGACAACCAGATAGATACACTGCCCGATGATGTATGTCTATAAAGCAGTTGATCGGACTCACATCGAATCATACCAAACTCTTGGATAACTGTGCTAAATCGTTCAAACCAAGCACGAGGAGACTATTTTAGACCATATAGAGAACGACGAAGTTTACATACCAAACCAGACTCCCCCTGAGCAACAAAACCAGGAGGTTGCTCCATATAAATATCTTCCTGAAATTCACCATGAAGAAAAGCATTCTTAATATCCAATTGATGCATAGGCCAGTTCCGAATGGCAGCCATAGCAAAGAACAACCGGACGGAAGACATCTTAGCAACAGGAGAAAAAGTGTCAAAATAATCTGTCCCATAGATCTGAGTGTATCCCTTGGCCACCAAACGTGCTTTCAGCCGATCAACCTTACCATCTGGACCAACCTTGACAGTGTAAATCCATCGACAACCAACAGTCGAATGGCCTGGAGGTAAGGAAACTAACTCCCAAGTATGATTATGATGCAAAGCAGACATTTCTTTAACCATTGCCTACCGCCACCCGAGGTGAGAAAGTGTCTCATAAACATTGCAAGGAACAGAAACAAAAGAAAGGGTGGAGACAAAGGCATAATATGAAGGATATAAACGATGATAACTCAAAAAATTGTAGATGGAATGAGGGTTGCGTGTAGACCGCATACCTTTACGAATAGCAATGGGAAACTAATCAGCTGGAGACAGGACCGTGGCATTGGAGGAATCGGGCACGGGAGGACTGCGATGCCTGAGGATCTCGGGGAACGGCAACGGGAACATCAGGATCACCTGTAAAAGGAACAAGACTATTGTCGACAGGAAGAGTGGTATTAGTAGTAGATTGAGATATCGAAACAGAGGAATGTGGGAAAGCAACATATGGAATTGGTAGAACATCCACTACCAGATCAGACTCCACTGGAGGATGAGGAAAAAATGGAGAAGACTCAAAGAACGTAACATCAGCAGAGATGAAGTAGCGATGTGTGGCGGGAGAATAACACTTGTAGCCTTCAAGACGTGAATACCCTAAGAAAATACATTTCATAGACTTGGCTGACAGTTTATCCTGACCAGGAGGGAAAATGTGAACAAAACAGGTGGTCCGAAAGACACGCGGGGGAAGAGAAAATAATGGAATATCAGGGAATAATATGGAGTGGGGAACTTGGTCTTGTAAGACAGAAGAAGGCATGCGATTTATTAAGTAACCGGCGGTAAGAACCGCGTCAGCCCAAAACCGGAAAGGGACGTGGCTATGTAAAAGAAGAGTGCGAGCAGTTTCAATGAGGTGTCTATTTTTACGCTCAGCAATGCCATTCTGTTGGGGACTATAAGCACAAGAAGATTGATGAAGAATTCCCTGAGATGTCATGAATATAGTAAAGGAATCAGAGAAATATTCACGAGCATTATCACTTCGTAATATACGAATGGTAGTATTGTGTTAGTCTTAATTTCAAAGACAAAATGATGAAAATATGGAAAATAATTCGAACGAGAGCGCATAAGAAATAACCAAGTGCAACGGGAATAGTCATCAATAAATGTAACAAAATATTTAAATCTCAAAGTAGAGTTAACACGACAAGGACCCCACACATCTGAATGCACTAACTCAAAAGGGGACGCAACCTGTTTATTGACACGCTTTGGAAAAGAACTACGAGTATGTTTTCCAAGCTGACACGATTCACAACTCAAGAATGATAATGTAGATAGACCTGGGATCATTTTCCGAAGTTTGGAAAGACTAGGATGGCCCAAACGATTATGAAGGAGATCCGAGAGACTGGAGACAATGCATGTCGTAGATGGGATATGGAGATGATAGAGACCCTGTGACTCACGTCTTGTGCCAATCATCCATCCCGTGTCGCGATCCTGTATAACAACAGAGTCAGTATCAAAATGAATAGAGCAATTTAAGGAGCGGGTAAGTTTACTAACAGACACGAGATTAAATGGACATTTGGGAATATAAAGCACAAAGTCTAATGCTAAGGAGGGGAGGGGTTTTGCACATCCAATAGCTTGAACATTAGCTTTAGACCCATTGGCTAAAGTAACAGGAGGTAAAGATACATTATTTGTAATCTGAGTAAGTAAACGAGGGTTACCAGAAATATGATCTGAGGCACTGAATCTAGGACCCAAGGTCCTAAAGCGGAAAAGACGAGAAAGGCAAGAATCGAATTACCCGCTTTGGGCAACGGAGGCAATGGAAGAAGGCGCATCGGCGACATCGTAAGTATTCATCATAACACGTGATGTGAGAGTTAAAGAGGTGAGCTAGCTTGTAGAGGACTCGGAATGAAGATCGAGTGATCGGCTGAGCAATATTAGCAACCCTGGGTAGGTCGACCATGTAACTTAAAACATTTCTCTCTGGTATGCCCCCACCGATGACAATAACTACACTTGGGCTGTTTTCCTCTGCCACTTCGATCGCCCTGTTCTCGAAAAGAGTGGGACTGAGAAACAAGGACCGAAGAGTCACTTGGGGAATGCACAGTAGTTGGGGAGGAAACCCGAAGTAATCTGGCAAACACTTCATCAAGGGAAGGCACGATGGATCCAGAAAGAATTTGATCTCGAACAGGTGTAAGATCTGGACCGAGAGCTGCAAGTGGCAGGACCATAAAGAACTTGTCTCGTTGAGCCAAATCTTCGCGCAGATTTACCAAAGCAGTAACAGATTAAATTGCTTAAGTGGAGGCCATCTTACCAAAGAAGTCCGACATATTCATATTCGTTGTTTAAGATGAACTAAGTTGGACACAATGTAATATAAACGCTGAATGTCATTTGTATAGAAGTTTAGCCTTTGACTCCAAATATCAACACAAGAAGCGATAAGATTTGTAAATAGGGTGAAGAGGGGGATCAATAGTTTGCCATAACATACTACACAAAGATAGCATCAATTTTAGTCCAGGAAGACTTATCGCGTAATATCGGAGACTTTGGTGGTCAAGTGATCCTCCAAACCTTGACCTATACACCATAATTCAACAGAGACAGCCCATGATGAATAATTAGCAGTCCCAATTAATCGCTCAGTGGTGATGGGAGGGAGAGATAAAAGAGAAAAACCACTTGTATGTGACTGAGAGGCTGATTTTGAGGAATCCATGAGAAGGTCAGAGTGTCTTGAAGCTAACAGAAAAGCAAAAACTTACGTGCACCGAAAAAACAGAATACTCGCTAGAAAAACAGAACACTTGCCGGAAAAACGAGCGGTGCGTGAGGGCACGTGCAGCGACGGCCAGTGACGAAATCACTCGGGTTATGACTACGATGGGAAGACGATCAGTCTGGTGTGATTAGACCAGATTCTGATCGTTACCGTAGAACAGTCGCCGGAAAAAATTCCGAGAAAGAGAGAAGGAAAAAAAATTTGAAATTTCAGACACTTGGCTCTGATACCATGTGGAGAAATATTTTCTTGTGTATTCATAATGAAATGTACAATGAATTTATAGCAAAAACAAAAAACTAATCTAGGAAGTAAATTGTTACATTCCTATTATAATTCTATTTCCTATATTACAAAGAGAATAATTATATTTCCTATATTACAAAGAGAATAATTCTATTTCCTATTTTACATTTCAACATATGGCTTTTAACTTTGAAATTTACCAATAACAATGTAGCCACAAATGTTGTTCTAATTCATTTGGAATGCTACTGCTGTTATTACAAATTTAATTAGTATCTCACCACTTTTTTACTACTCACCATAGACAAAAACTTCCATACAAACTGAACTCTTGAATCCTGAGAGCTATCTCAAAATAAGCAAAACTGTAGCACTCACCATAATCCTGTCTTATGTATCATAATCTATAGTATCTAATTTATTTTTTCTACTACTCACCCTAGAAAAAGAGCTCAATTACAAACTAACCCCTAACAGCACTCTCAATATACTTAAACTGAAGAAACAACTCATATCAGAATTTTGTCCTATGTAACAAAGCAAAAAGACGGAGGCATCATGTTTGTCAGATGTAATCCTAAACTGAACAGATAAAAAATCTTAATTAATATTTGAAGTACATGATATCAAATATTTTTTCACCATACATGACAGAAAAAGAATCAAAACAATCCAATTCAAAAACTTAAAAAATATCCCATCCAGACTGAGTAAGATAAGGTAATCCAATTCAAAAAACTCATCCAGAGTAAGTTAAGATAAGCTGATGCAATTCTTTCAAAAAAAAAAAATTTCAAGTGTAAGCACATCAAAACACTCACCTTCTGTATATGCAGAAAGAAGTTTACAAGCATAACGATTCTAGTCACTTCTCATAAAAGTATCAATCCTACAATGAGTCAAAGGCATAGAAAGCTTTAGCACAAAAGCATGACAAATAAATCCTATAATAGCAACAGGTTACAAATTCTAAAAACATTGCATCATTATTTATCGAACAAATAAATTCTACAGAACATCTTTTAAGAGCACCAAAAGTGCATATAAAATATATCTAGGTTAGTCATTCATTGGCATAATTTTTTATCAAATTTTCATATAATTAATCAGAAACAAAGGGATTGAATTCGGATCATAATATATTATATTCTTAATTAGAAGCAATACAATTTCAATGGCATAGAATATGTTAATTGCTTCTATTACAATAAAAATTCCACAGCTAAAGCTAACAACTTATTAGGTCTAGAACACATATCGATAACCAACAAATAACAATCGTACCTTAACATTTCCAGCTTCTTTGATCGCCTCCACAAAGCTTCAGTTGGAACAAAATGTTGTGGCTCCAGAAATGAACCCGGGACATTGTGCAAATTACAACATCAGCTTTTTTCACTGCTTCCACTGGGCTCTTATGATCAAAAAAAGAGCTCTCAACTAGAATAGTCGCTTCCTTTTTGAACAACAACAGCATCTGAAGCTTTTCAATGTCAAGTGCGATCTCTGAACGCTGAAGACCTACAAGAAAGGAAAGAAGACAACGGCAAAGGAGCTCGGCGACGACGGGGAAGAGAAGGAATCTAGGCGACCCAATAAAATCGAAATGAAATAAAATGGTGTTAGGGATTTCAAAATTGGGGGAAAGGCGGGTGCTGTTGAATGACTTATGTTGTAGATTTGGGAAATATTATGATAAAAGAAGCCCTCTATAGTTTCCAATATATACATATAGACCCGATAAAATATCATTTAACTCCCCCCTTGCATTTATCTGATGTCAATGAATTAATAAATTATCTGGTGAAATTCCACATGAAATGTGGATGACCTCCTACTTCTACTTTGTTATTGCTCATCTCCCACGATTCCATTGTTGAATTGTAATTGCAATATTATATGTATGTCATCTTTTTTCTATTTCAATATGTTTTTTGTTTTATGTTTGAATGAGAAAATCAAATCCGTTGAATCATATAAATGAATTTCAAAACTTATAAAGTTTTTAAAGTTTATCAAATTTATTCAAATAGATTGATAGATAGAAAATTTGGATTTCAAAAGATTGTGTATTAACTTCATTACTTCAAACATGAAATGGCAACAAATATTTGACAAAATAAGTTAGGCATATATATACATAAATAAAGTTGAATAACCATATGAGTTGTTCGTCATGTGGTATATTTTAGCAATGTTTTAAAACCCGGCCCGGCCCGGCCGGTTGAACCGGTTGAACCGGGACCCGGCTGATGAGCCGGGCCGGGTGAGCTTAAAAACCGGTATTTTTGTTCTGTCCGCTGGCACCCGCGGTTGGACCGGTATACTGTAGCACCCACCGGTCTAACCGTCCATTTTAAAAAATCCGGGTCAACATTTATAATATAAAATAATTAAATTTAATAATATACTCTTAAACAGTAAACCCCAGTATCATTTCCTTTCCCTCATTTCCCACCCATTTTCACGCGTTTCCCACCCTTTGCTTTGAAAGTCTAAACTCTGAAGCTTCACTCTCACTGAACTCTGAAAATTACCGACGGAGTCTTCCCTTCACCGTCGAAACTCGTCGCCGCACCTTCCTTCACCGCAACGGTTTGCGTCTCACCTGGGTGCCGCTCATTTCGCGATCTTCTCTGGCGTCCACTCTTCATCACCGCCGATCTACGCCGTAATCCATCGTCTTCATTCTTGATTCTTCTCGGAGCTGCACACACTCTTCTTCACATTGCTTGAATCTGACTCAGCTCTTTATAGTTGCCCTGATTCACTCCACTTCAAGTTCAATCCACAATGATCACCTGCACTCTGATTTTGACGAGCTTTACTGCCTCCATTACCAATATATGTGGTGATTGCGGCGATTGGAAATTCAGATTTGATGTGATAACTTTCGTTGTCTCAGACTCTCAGTTAAGGATTGCTGAAGATTGTTCATTTAAGGCGCTGATTGGGAAATATGTTGCTTTCCAAAAATTTAAATTTAAAGACCCAACAGGGTTCTTATTGTACGAGAGAGTCCTATGATTAGAATCCAAGAAATTAGTATATGTTGGAGTGGACAATTTGAGACTTGTTGAAGAAAATCTTGGAGTTGAAGATTAAGTCTATTTAAATGAGAGAAGGTGGTGAGATCAAGAACAACCGTTGGGTGAGAGTTGGTTGCAGAGATTGTAGAGTTCTAGAAACACAATAGATATGGTCTTTCACTTTGGGAGAAAGAGTAGTTGGATCCATGGAGGTTAGATAGGAAAGAGGTAGAGTTGGGGGTGGAAAGTATTGTAACATTGAAGCAGCAGCAGAAGTGGTGGAAGCCATGGCCGTGGCTGAAATGGGAAGTGGATGGTTGTGGGTTCCTTCGTAGGTAGTGATCACACCCATCTTTGCACCTAAAATCAATTTAATTAGAAATTTAAAACATTCTAGGGTGAATTTAATAGATATTGATATATTAAAAAGAAGATGGAAAACTATTTTATCCTCTTGAAACCATTTAGGACACAGAAAAGAAAACCAATCGTCAATTGAGGGCAAACACCTTTTTTAAAATCATCTCTAAGAAATTATTATCCTACGTTTTCTCACACTTTAAAAGGGAAAATCAGTTTAGGATCTTCAATTATATTGTTGAATTTCAATTTGTTACTTCCAAGGAAAACAACGTCAAAGAAGCATGATGATGAATGTGTTTGTTCGCATATATACCTCTATACTATATTGTCTATCAAAAAGAAATAAGCATGCATGCTCATATTTGGAAAAGAAATGCATTACGTGAGGAATGTATTTTGATGATGTCATCAAATTCTTGTTCATTGGAATTCCGAACTAGGTTCAAGCAGGTTCAACCGATCGACCGGGACCACCCGGTCCTCTTCTTAGGGTTTTGTCCCGGGTCGGTTTTTAAAACATTGTATTTTAGAACTTATAAAATTATTTTATTTTGACATATAGGATTTATGATTACTATACGGTTGAATTTTATAGAAAGGTGATATAAACATATATTAATTACTATGTTTGATATTCCATCTCGAAAGATAAAAGCATAGTATTTGAGTGTCAAGTAAGACGCTTTTTTTTATTTTCTCTAAGATTGCTGTATTAATATTCCACTCCAGTCTTGCGATTCGGTGTATTGGTGGCGCAGCTAGAGTCTATAGTCGCCTCCGCATCGCAACAATCGCGTAAGCCTCTCCTGTGCATTGATCTCATCTCCGTCATCAACGAAGAGCCCAAGGTCGCTCGATCTAAACAGTGCGTTTTCTTTCTGTACTCTGTTTCACTCCAAATGTGATTTTAACTGTGCAATTTAGTTTAGTTTTTGCTGGTTTGTAAAGACAATATTTTCCAGAATGAAGCTTTTGCTTCCTTATCTTTATTTACCGAAACCTTTCAATATATAACAGTATTACATCCCTATAATCAAGAAACAAATCAACCAAAGAAGGAAAAAGCATCAGCCTAAATCAGGAAACTAATATTCACTTGCTATACAAAAACAATATACAGATCACATTCCAATACCCCCCCTCAAGTTGGAGCATGTAAATTTTGAATGCCCAACTTACCAAGAATAAACTCAAATTGACGTCCACCTAGTGTAAAGATATCAGCGAGTTGGGAACTTGTCGGGACATAAGTTGGTTGAATGGTACCACTGCAAACGGCATTACGAACAAAATGACAATCGATCTCGATATGTTTTGTTTGCTCATGAAACACTGGGTTTGCAAGTAATAGCTGTGCTGTCTGTCACACATGCCCATCTGGATTGGGATGGTCTACCCCAAGAGCCAAAAGAAGTCTTTTCAACCATTTCAGTTGGCAAGTAGTCATAGCCAAAGATCGATATTCTCGCGAGATGAGCGAGATACGATATGTTGCTTTTTGGTCTTCCAAGAAATCGACGAGCTCCCAAGATGAATATACCAACCAGTCAAAGATCGACGAGTTAAAGGACAACCTGCCCAATCCGAATCACACCAAGCATAAAGATGCAAGTCATTGTCAGACCTCAGCATAATTCCTTATCTAGGATTTCCTTTCAGGTAGCGAACAACACGCAAAGCAGCCTCCCAATGCTCTTGCCGTGGCTGGTGCATAAACTAGGCCAACACATGCACGCAGTAGGATAACTCAGGTCGCGTAACAGAGAGATAAATAAGGCGACCTACCAAACGGCGGTAACTTTCTGGATCATTTAAAATATCACCATCTGCCAAAGCCAATTTATGACTCTGTTCGAGTGGGAAGGTGGCAGGTTTAGCTCCGAGCAGACCAACCTCAGAGATAATATCCAATGCATATTTATGTTGACACAAATAAATTCCTCAGGACTGCGAGCAACTTCAATGTCGAGGAAGTATTTCAACACCCCCAAATCCTTCATATGAAAGCAACAACTCAAATACTCCTTGAATTTTTGAATGGCTGCATGATCATTTCTTGACACAATAAGATCATCAACATATACAAGAACATTAACTTGTACCATGCCTCGTCGCAAAATGAAGAGAGAGTAATCAGAGTACGATTACTTGAAACCATAATCTTTCAAAGCAGCAACCAATTTTGCAAACCAACATCGAGGAGCTTGTCGTAATCCATACAAAGATTTCTTCAGATGACATACCATCCCTAATTTGTTAGAATGAAAACCCAGAGGCAAACGCATGTATACCTCTTCCTCCAAGTCTCCGTGCAAGAATGCATTATGCACATCCATTTGATGAAGTTCCCAATTTTTAGCCGCTGCCACAACCAGAAAAGTACGAACTATAACCATTTTTGCCACTGGCGCAAAAGTTTCATTGTAATCAATTCCTTCAACTTGCTTATTGCCTAGGATTACCAATCGAGCCTTGTAGCGTTCAATGGTCCCATTCGCATTATATTTGATCCTGTACACCCATTTATAACCTATGGCTCGTTTTCCTGGAGGTAATGGTTTTAAAATCCACGTTCCATTATCCTCTAGTGCATGTATCTCTTTTTGCATTGCTTCTCTCCATTTCTCATCTTTTAAAGCTTCAGCAAAAGAGCTAGGCTCAACACCTGCAGTAATGGCTACCAAGAAAGCACGATGTTGCACAGAAAATTTATCACAATTCACATAATGTGCTATGGGATAAGGACTACCTGAGGAATGCTGATGGGCGTGTGAGTTTGCAGAGAGGCTCAATCGTTGCACTGTGTGTAAGACATAATCTCGCAGCAAGACTGACTCTTGTCGCTGTCGGTGACCACGGCCGAGTAATACTTCGCTTTGTTCAAGTCATCAGCGATTTCATTTGCACCCTTCTCATCTACAATTGCTTCTTGATCTTGCGCATGACCAATAGATTTCTCTATGCATTGTTCATCATTTACATGATAATAAGGAGGTATGTCCTCGTTGGCTACGCATTCATCAAAGGCATTGTTGCAGGTCTTGTCATGTTCAATATTGTCTTCTTTCTTGTAAGGAAACTCATGCTCCACGAACACAACATCTCTCGAGGCAAAGAGCTCACCTGTAGCCAAATCATACATGCTTCATCCTTTCTTGCCGAAAGGATATCTAATAAACGCTCATTTCCTGTTTCGACTAGCAAATTTATCTCCTCCCTGTCTTTGATTATGAACATAAGCCAAGCATCCAAATACGCGGATGTTTTTATACGAAGCAGCCTGTCCAAATAACATTTCATAAGAGGTTTTTCCATTTAATAAAACAGATGGAGTCCGATTGATCAAATATGCAGCCGTCAACATGCATTCTCCCCAAAACTCAATAGGCAATTTTGCTTGAAAACGTAGTACACAAGCCACATTGAGTATGTGACGATGTTTCCGCTCCACTCTCCTATTCTGTTGTGGAGTTCCGACACACGAAGTTTGATGGAGTATTCCATTCTTCACAAAATAATCAACCAAACAAGTAAACTCAGTTCCATTATCACTACGCACTATTTTCACAACTTCATGAAATTGTCTTTGCACCAAAGTAAAGAAATTTCGAAGAGTTTGTCCTACTTCAGATTTATCATTAAGCAAATACACCCATACACCTCTTGAGAAATCATCAACTATTGTCAAAAAATAACGTGCACCACAAAAGGTCTGAGTTCTATAAGGACCCCATAGGTCACAATGAATCATTTCAAAAATACTTGAAGCTTTATTATCACTAGACACAAACTCTCCTCGATTTTGTTTTGCTCGAAAACAAACTTTACAGCTTTCAATACATTTATCACTGTTTCTATCAATTATTGGTAACAATTTAATAACTTTGTCAAACGGATGCCCCAACCTTTGATGCCAAAGTTCAAATGTATTTTTCTGTGTTGTCTTCAAAGCTTTAGTCGAAACCATGCCTTGAAAGTAATAGAGCCCCTCGCGTTGTTCACCCGCACCCATCAGCATCCTCGTATTGCGGTCCTATATAACACAAAATTTGTTAGTGAACTGAACTATGCAATTTGACTCATCAATTAATTGTGATACCGAAATCAAGTTGCACTTCAAATTGGGCACATATAACACATTATTTAATTTTAGGTACTTATGCAACACCACTGTTCCTTCTTTCTCCGCCATTGTTTCCTTCCCATCTAGCAGTCCAACTGGGCACGCAAGAATGGACTTCACATTGCTTATCAACTCAAGACTTCCTGCCATATGATGAGAAGCGCCGGTGTCAATTATCCAATCTACTGTTTTATACTCACCATTCCGTCGTCCCTGATTTCCTTCTTTTTGTTTATTCAAAAGATGCAGCAACTGATTCCATTGTTCACTACTTAAACCGCTCAATCCATCAATTGTCTGTCCTTGAGTCATACTTTCTTGAGTTCTCTTATCTGACATATTTGCTCGATTCTTCCTCCCGAGAGAGTGTGTGTAGCAGTTCGGTACTCAAGATATTAGAGCGCACTGTGCCATAGGTTGAGTCATCCAAACCCATCAAGAACTGATGTAGTCTCTCTTCTTCACGCCTCTTATCCAATTCTGTCCCAATGTTGCATTTGCATCCTCCACATTTGCACATTGGATTCTGCTCATAGTTTCCCAACTCTTCCTAGATTATCTTCAATTTTCCATAATAACTTACCACAGCCATTCCTTGTTGTTTACATCTAGCCAACTCAGTTTTAAGCTGCAAATACATGGTCCGTTTCCTACAGAAAACCGCTCCTTGATATCATTCCAGAGTTCCTTTGCAATCTCCATGAATGTTATGGTCGATCGCAAAGTTGGTTCAACTGTGTTCAGTATCCATGATACCAACATGGAGTTCACTGTCCACCAATCTTCTTGCTCCAGTGAATCTTCTGACGGTGGCTTCATTGTCCCATCGATGAAGCCAAACTTCTTCTTGGCACGTAAAGCTGTCCTCATCGCTCTTGCCCATTCTTCATAATTATCACCCTTCAACTGAACTTGAGTGATGATATTCCCTGGGTTGTCGCTAGTTGATAGATAATAAGGAGAAGTGGTGAACCTTGCTGTGGCGTCTTTGCCCTCCTTCTTTCCATCACTTTCATTCCCTGTCATCGCACCAATACCCTCCTTCTTTCCGTCACTGCCATTCCCTGTCATGGCTCTGATACCATGTAAAGACAATATTTTCCAGAATGAAGCTTTTGCTTCCTTATCTTTATTTACCGAAACCTTTCAATATATAACAGGATTACATCCCTATAATCAATAAACAAATCAACCAAAGAAGGAAAAAGCATCAGCCTAAATCAGGAAACTAATATTCACTTGCTATACAAAGACAATATACAGATCACATTCCAATATGGTTACTAAGAGAGACTTTGCAGAGAACATTTGCTGAACTCTATTTACAAAACATTTTTTTGTTATTCATTTGCTTCTATGGTTATTTTTACCAAGAAATTAGGGTTATTGTTTTTAGTATTTGTGTTTGTTTTGTGGTGAAAAGCAAGGTTTATGAGAATGGGTGAAGTGGTTTTGTGCTTGAAGAAGAAATGGAAATGGAGTTGGAGGCAGAGAAGAACGAGACTAAGAAGGATGGCTCGTCCCGAGGTGGTTAGGTCGGAAAGATTTCGCCGAGGATGGGTCTTAGAGTTCTATTGGTAAAAGCAGATGATTCTACATATCATATTAGCTTTGCTCTTCTTAGAAAATGCAGTTACAGAGGTATTACTTTAGTGCTTGTCTTCTTCTTCTTTATTCATTTTCATTTTACTTTTAGTTCTTCTTTTGTTTTTTCGTAGTGGAATTTGTTTTCTGGCGATTCCCATAAAGTGCCACAATTTATATCTTTTCCTTTGTCAACAACGGATGTGCTAGCACAAGTGATGACATCTTTGTTTGATTGGAAGTAGTTGATTAATGAGAATTCATGCAAATCTATTTTCACGCTTAATGTAATTCAATACTGTTTGTAGTTATAGGGACAGGTTTGAATTATGCCATTTAATTTTATATAAAATAGAATTGATAAGGTAAAATCTCTCTTTTTAGCTCTTAATTTTGATAATGCACAATTTGCTACTCATATTTTGCTACTTTTAATGGGCAGAAACAAGTCAGTGAAGTTGTCAATGCTTTTTTTGGTGAGAGGTTTGTGAATTGAATTTAGTATGTGTGTTTTTTGCATGCTTTTGCTCAGTTTTGGAATTCATTTGGTGATAATGCTTGTTATTTATTTGATTATGATTAGGTTTAAGGGTTTTGGGTTAACGGCAAGAGAAAAAGAGTTGAAGTAGAGTCTGGGCAAATTTCGGGTAATGTTTGTTATTTATTTGCTTATGTTTTTATTAGCTCTAATAGAGAAAATCTTCCAAAAGTTAAATCTTCAAAACTTTCGGGTATGCTTCCCTGAGAAGGTGCTATTTAGCTTTTATTATTGTAATCCCTGGTCTTGATACATATTCTTTTGCAGTTTATATTATTTCCGTTGCTTAAAGTGATTATTAATACTTTTTTTCTTGTTTTTAACTCCTTTTTTCTTTGTAGATAGGAAAGACAAAGGTGTTTGTCGTGGCGGTCGATTGAAATTTTAGATTATAGGCGTGTTGAGGTTCTGGGCAATGTGTATTTGTTTCAATCAGTGCCGCTGCATTTTCCCTCCCCGCATACTGCATAGGTTCTTATTTTTTCCTTTTTGCTAATTTTAAAGTTACTATTTTTGGATTTGTTTTTTCAAATAATTTGTTATTATGTTTGGATGAGATCCATGGGCTGACGGTTCCTGGCGATGGAAACTATCATATTCAAACATTGCATGAACCAATTGGTGTTGCTGGCCAAATTATTCCATGGCACTTTCCCTGTTATCATGTTTGCTTGGAAAGTTGGACCCGCTCTAGCATGTGGTAATACTATTGTTCTAAAGATCGCCGAGCAAACACCTTTGATCGCACTTAATGCGGTGAAGCTGCTTCCATGAGGTAGAATTTAAAATATTTATAGTATATTATCTTCATCAAGGAGTTTATGTGATCATAGTTAAGAAGTTGTCTCCTTCTTGCTCATTACACTCTAAATCAAGGGATGCTCAAAAAATTGTAAGCAATCAGAAAAAAGTGTCTTACTATGGATGGTTGTTATGCATTGCCAATGAAACATGAAAGAAGATGCTAAATATGAGTTAATAAATTGGGATATTGCAATTCCTCTACCTATATTATTGTTCCGCATGATTTTTTTTATTTTCCTGTTGTCACTTTACAATGGTTTTTGAGCTTCTAAGCAAAATGGCATCATTTCGCGGTTGGTCCTCCCCAGTGTTACGAATATAGTTTTTGGCTATGGTCCAACCGTGTGCGCCTCTTGCCAACCATATGGATATGGACTAGGTATATATTGAGCTTTAATATCCTTGCTCATCATTTCTATACGCATAACGGTGTTAAGTGTTGAATCTAATAGCTTGATGAGTTGATAACCTAATCAATTATGTGGACACAAATCGACCTGGTCTTTTGGAACCCAATCTGAGCATTTGCTACTTACATTGGGCATTATTTTATTATAAGCTTAGTCATGGTTCATTATCTCATGGTTTTTAGAATACGAGTGATTAATACCATCACCACTACTATTGCAAGATGCTTTCACAGGGATCTACCGAATCGGTCGATTGTTCTTAAATTGGTCGCAAAAAGCAATCTTAAGCCGGTGACCTTAGAGCTTGGAGGAAATCACCTTTTATAATGTGCGAAGATGCGACATTGACCATCTTTGTGGAGCTAGCGCACTTTGCTTTGTTCTTTAAGCGGGTTATTTTATGAAATTTTCTGCATAGAGCTAATTTGCGGCATTTGAGCACATTAAAAAATATAAAAAATTTGTCACTGTAGGGAAAATGTTGTTAGGTGGGTCCCGTACTTATGTATACAAACGTGTATATGTCAAAGGCACGTGCCATTAAACGTATTATTGGTGATCCCTTCAAGAAGGATATTGAACAAGGTATATTCATATCTTTGTGTGGTAGACACTCGAAATAGTCTCATAGAAGTTTCTCTAGGGCTCGGGTTTCTCATCTTAAGCACGATCTACACAACAAAAGTCGATCGAGAGGGTCCATTCATAGTATCTTGATGACTATGGTTTCATAGAGTGCATAACACTAAGACTACTAATATGCCTTTGCTTTCATTCGGATGGAAATTATGCTCTCCCTACAACGCATACTAATTCGACTGCAGCTTTTGGAAAACTATACATATATGTCCTCTTCATCCAATTCAATGCAACTATAAATTTACATCGGTACTTGAGTTGCAAAGTGATACCTCCAATGAACCCTATCAAACTCTCGATCAACTCGAGTAGTTCCGAGAAGGTCCTTAGGTACATAAGGCCGAGGCATTGAAAGCAATGCAACCCTTGAATGTGGAGGTGACAGATTTGGCACCAAAGGATACTTCGTTCGCTCTTTGTCCTTCTCAAATGTTCAGGTACTATTCATTTATCTCCTATAATTTCCTCTACCCATATGTTTTTGATGTGAACCTACTCTGTTTTACTACTCAACCATCCACAAATTACCAACACCAGAGTATTCCACAATTAATTGTAAACATCTTGAAACATCCAGAACCTCAATGTATATATTCCGTGGAAAAGTTCAGAATTACATTCATGGATAAACTATATCTCAACACCGAATTCAATTAACAAACAATGAAAATAAATGGAAACTAATACGTTTGGACTTCGAGGGCCGCTACCTCCCTTTCACTAAATTCTCTCTTGATGCCTTTTCAAACTCTGCTGCTCCCTTTTATTCATTTCCTTCCCTAACGAATTCAACTCTCGCCACTCATCTGTCACCACCTGTCCACTCCACCTTTTTCTTCTCTTCACACTTTAGTTGCTCCCTTTATCACAATTGATTCCCTAGTGCTTCTTCCCACGCCTCTTATTATAAACCCTCACTTCACGTGTTGTATCAGTTTTCATATTATTATATCTAACATGCTGATTACATTTTAATAAAATAGGACAATATGTTGATAGCACAAGATGAGATCTTTGGCCCAGTGCAATCCATATTGAAGTTCAGGTGAGTAAAAACCATTTCTTATATTTTGACATCAGTTTCATTAAGGCATCTCATCACAATTATCAAAACTAATGGTATAGCTGATTGGATGTTAAGTTATAAATGTTAACTTTAATAAATAAAGGTTTAATATTGTTTTCAATGCATGTTATGTTTTTCCAGAATTTGGATTTATGGTGATTTTTTTGCTTGATATGATATGTTTTATGTTGAATTGGGGAACAACATTGGAGGTAGTTAGATTTCTGGTGCACTTTTTTGGTTGACAATATGGGGATCTGATTAGTTTTTTCATTAATTAATATGATTGTTTATCTTTTGGTGATCATGGGTTGATTCTTTTTGCTGTGATCAACTTTTGGCAATGTGTTTTTTGTATTGTTAAGGTTGGAGATTTTGGAACTTTCATTACAGGTAAGTGTTTCCTCCATATGGATGTTTTAGTATTTAGTATCTGCGTTAGTTGATGCAATGCATAAATAAGGTTTTGAATTAAATTTATTTTGAATGTTTTGATGTGAACTATTTAAATTATATGATTGCTGGGTGTTTATCTTGCTCTTTGCTCTGATACATTAGAATGAAAGTTTTACAGGGAAACTGCAGAACACGGAATGCTATATTTCTATACATCTTGAATTTGGCAGCTAACTGCTAAATTGGGTTTGCAAGTGGTTGACTAACGATTAGATAATTGGAAGAATTTTGGAGAAGTTGGGGTTAGAGTCGACACCAATTAACACTAAAGGCTATGAGACTTTGTTGAAATTGGTGCAAAAGACAGCTGGGGATAGCTTTGATCTTTATTATGGTTTGTTCATGTACAATGTAAAAGCAATGGAGCAGCTAGAGGTTGGATTTGGCTTTTGAATCATTGAAGAAGCAGCTTCTTGGTAGAGTGCACGGTGTTCTTTGGAGGCAATTGTTCGAAAATGCAGAGACATTCCTTGATATGAGGGAGAAGCCGACAGCATCTAAGTAGTATGTGTATTTGATTTTAATTTTCTGTTCATTTTATATATTTTCATGGTATGTTTGTCATATCAAGAGAAAATACTTTTATTAAAAAGATAACAAGACAAAAATAGAACCATATGGGAGAGGTAAATATGAAATATAAACTGGAAAGCAAAATACTTCAAGCCAAAACCATTTTAAAATATTGTTACCATTAAAGAACAGAGGAGCAATCAAGCCTGAGCTTTCTATTCAAACATTAAGCAGATGCAAATCAGAGTGGTGTTATATAAACCTAATCAAATTCTTTTGTGAGTCCCATTAAAGGTAAATTTTTAAAAATAATAGAAGTGAAAACTTAAAAGAATGTCATAATAGAATAAGTAGATCATATTTCTTCCCAATCTTCAACGTAAGCCTTTATGATAAACAACAGACTACAGATGTTAGATTGTTGTTGCTTAATCCATCTTAAAACTTGGATTTTAATATAAAAATATGAAAAAGTATGGGAATGATTATGCTTGATAGTATTCATATATGAAAGTTTGGGAACTGATAATGGGACAATAAATTGTTAAGAAATGTGAGTTGAAGCCAAAACACATCAGATATATTTCTTCTAAGTTTTTGAGTTCTATGAATCATTGATTCACTACAAAATTCATCAAAAATTGCAACTAAGGGCTTAACATCTACTTATTTGTCATAGCCATCGAATCAAACCTTGTAAATTGCTAGAGTTAAATGGTAATATACATTGGACAAAGCGGATCTCTAAGTTCACGAATCACGACTATTTTGGTTAGTCTCTTTTAATTAACCAAATTAGAGTTGAAAGGTTATTGGATATCAATTACACTTTCTTCACGCATTGGTTTTGAATTAATTGTTCCATCTTCATATATTGGAAGTATTAATAATAATTATATAAGTGCATTGTATTAGCATTTCAAAAGTTTTAACCATTTTGATACATTGAATGTGTATTAATAATGATTATATAAGAGTGTTAAAAAATCTAAACAAAAACATATAAAGATTGGAATTAGTCTCTTCATATTCTATTTTATAGTTTTACAATTACTCTATTTTAATAAGTTGGATAAATGATTTAATGACATCTATCTATAATTCATATTAATAATTATATATGTATAATTATTAATTTTATCTTAATACAACTCTTTATATAAATACAATTTTTATTTACTATAAAATTTGTATTATTTAATAATTATTATGTTTCAATCTAAGAATAATTATTATATATATATATGTTGTAATAATTAATAATTTCCAATCTTCGTTACCCCAGTTATCAATTCTATTCAAATTTAATCCCAAAAGTCAAATCTTTTCATTGATTTTCTAGTGATGGAGAATTTGATTACTGAAGTTCAAGTGGAAGTGGCGGGCGGGTATTCGGATCCTGGAGCCGGATTCTTCTCTGGGTTCCAAAGAATGATCGAGTTTCAGTCGGCTGGAAAAGTCTTTAGTGGGCTTAGTAATGGTGGTGAGAATGGGGATTTTAAATTGGAGACGCTGAATCCAAGTGGGTCGGAGTAGAAGAAAGCTGGTACAGGTTAGGGACAGGGTCCGAGTGGTGGGTCGGGAAGAAAGTTGATGGGTCGGAGTTTTGGGATTGTGGGTTGGATCCTGAGCTGAGTTTTGGGATGACTTTTCGGAGAATTGTGAGTGTGTTTAGTTCGTAAAGATTGCTGCTTTTTTTTTTTTTTTTATAATTCTATGGCTTTGAATGAGTTTTTCTGCATTAATAATTTGTTGGAATTCGACCGTTTCGTTGAAGTTTGATTTAGTTCTGTTGAAGGGCAATTGGTATGTTACAGGGAGTGAAATCCCGGTATGGTTACAATAATTTATGAGTATTTGTTAGTTTCATGGTTTTATTTGAGGGGAATAGCTATGTTGCCGGGAGTAGAATTATAGTATAGTTACTGGAATTAACGGTTTTGGTAGTCCATATGTCTTAACAAATGCGCAATGAAACTAATAACGAAATACCGATCATACATGATATTTGTTGTTATTTTGGATTGCAGTAGTGCTGTCATTGTTTGAGATATGTTAAATTGTGGCTATCAGTTGGTGATTTCAGCTCAAAGACTTGGTCATTAGTTGAATTTGCTATTTCGAATAAATTTGGAGTCAATTTTTTCAATGGCAAATGTGTGAGGCTTTTTAGGTAATAGCTGTGATGAACTTGGATTTTTGTTGAACCTAAACTTATCTATAATGATATGTATGACTTACAGGGTGCTGGTCTTGAAAATCTTGGAAATACTTGTTTTCTCAATTCCGTGTTGCAATGTCTGACATATACAGAGCCTTTAGCGGCATACTTGCAGAGTGGCAAGCATCGAAATTCTTGTAAGTGGCTTTCTCTTTCTGCTCAATCCTTTCTTTTTTTGCTTTTTACCTCCACGAACACAATAATATAGGCATGCAGATTTCTGAATCAATTCATGTGTCTAGCTGTACTTTTATTTCTTGTGATGGGATTATAGAAGCATATTTAGCTTTGATATCGATCTATCATGAATATGTAGTTGCTTCATTGAAAATAAAATTCATAAGACTTCCATAGTTGTTTCTGAAGGTTTTGTGGTTTATGTGCTGTCATTATGAGTGGGATTTAATTTTTAGATACAAGTAATTAGGATGATGGCTGGTTGAGATAAGCACATTGAATAAGTCGCCACTTTCAATGGAGGTTTAAAGGTTTTTTTAATCCATTCTACTCACTACAAATTTGGATGATCCTTGCGTAGTATATTTGAGCAGTATTAAGTTGTGTAAATAGCCAAAGAAAATTTATGGTTTATAGAGTTCTTGTGTTAAAATATTTAAGCATGATGATGATACTTTTTCTTAATCCCTTGCTATGTTTTTGAATTTTCATGTAAGCATGCATGATATTGATCTTAAAATGACTTACTTAGTAGGTCTTTCTCCTTCCTAGCATGCAAGAAGAGTATTTGAAAAAGAAGAGATGAAAATATCCATTTCTTGGGGCTTTCCATTTATGACCATAAAGGGATCTGTTCTTTTATGATGTTTCTAGATTTTTATGCTTTTGTTTTCTTATTAGTATTCTCTTGTGGCTCTGTGTGCTCCATTTTTATTGAAGTTCTTTTGATGTTGTTGTCTCTAGTAATTGGTGTCTCATCTTAATTAACTGTGCATGTACGTATCCTGTGTGTGCATAACAAATGACAGATGAATTGCATAATGTAGCTTTCGAGATTGCTAATGTGTATCCCACATATTCTTGCAAGCTATACAGGTTTTATAGGTGTAGTTCTGTATTATTCTGTTCATCAATTAATTTCCAACCAAAAATTATTTCAGAAGCCTACTTTCTCAAAACAAGCTGATGAAGATGAACAAAGTAGATCGACATTTAATGATGCAACTATAAACTATTTCAGAAGTTGGCTAGATTATTACAGGCTTTTGCGATAACAAACCCGGTGATCTTGAGAGAGTTTCAGAGTCCAGGAAATTTGGCAGGAATTTCACCAGTGATTCTAGCTGAAGCTTGCATTACAAGCTGAGAGTCTGTATGAAGTTTGGATAAAAAATAAGACCTATGTATCTGGAGATGGGAAATGCAGGAGATACTAAATTACAATTTTTTTAGTTATTATTATTTTTAATCAAATGAACTATTATTCTATGAATGATGTGGTATATTTCCAGAGTCAAAAAATAAGACTTTGTCATATAGGTGTATACTGCTATACAACTTGAAACACTAGTTGAATCCACAGGATATGAATCAAAAGGATTTACTTGTGTGAGATTAATTAATTGAATCCTAAAGAAGCTATAGTCTGGACTCTGTCACTTTCCCCGGTACCATAATTCATCTTAAATTTATATTTCAATACGAAGAAAGAGATGTGTTCAGGAAAATCTAGTGAAAATTGGAATCAAAAGTAATGGCTGCTGGCCAAGAACGAGCTTGATTTAATTTGAGGTGCTTGCAAATAGCTCAAATTAAAATTTGTCCTGTTTTGGCTTCTCAGGAATGGAACCTGGAACCATTGTGTCAGAAAATTACCAAATAATGATGGCTTGTTAAACTGATAGTTGCAAGCTTAACGGAATGTTTAACCAAATGCGTAGTTTAGAAACTGTAAACTAAAAGAAACAGAGGTTGATTTCTATTGATAATAAGCTTGGACAGGGTTGGAAATATACGGCCCTGTTTACAGGGTACATATTTTCTTAGTCTTCAGATGAAAAATATGGGAAACTAATGTTTGAGTCATATACAGTGAAACCTCTGTGTGAATTACTGGACAAGGGGCATAAGAAGAGGCTACTTGGTTATCAAGTGTGAAAAGTCTCTTATGATGTTAATTGTTTGAATTAAGATTTTATTGTGCTCTAGTTAACATAGTAATTCTATTTTTCTAGGTGAGGTGGTGCAAGGCGTTGTAGGGAACAATATTTTTCCTACTCAAATGAGATTCATAGCAGGATGGTGACTTCTCAAGTAGTAAAGGAATCAACTGAGGCCTCAGAAAGTAGCTAAAATAAGGGTATCCTAGAGGAGTTCGATGGTTTCATTAAGGAAGGAAAAGGGAAAGAAGCTGTGGAATTTTTAGGTGTGTTAGAAAAGCAATGTATTCTAGTTGATTTGTCGCGATTGCTAAAGCTAATGCGGGCGTGTGGGGAAGCCAAAGGTTTAGAAGAAGCAAAAGTTGTGCATGAACACATTGTAAGAGCAACCAACCCTCTTAAAGTCAGCACCTACGTCAAGATCTTAAAAACATATTCACAATGTGGCTCTATGGATGATGCATTTAATGTCTTTAATAATATGGAGCAACCCAATTTGACATCTTGGGACACCATGATAACAGGCCTTGCAAAGAATGGTCTAGGGGAGGATGCCATCGATTGTTTCTCTCGATTCAAGCGAACAGGACTAGAACCGGATGGTTAGATTTTCAGAGGGGTTTTCTTTGCCCGTAGTGTTTTGGGTGATTGTGATGAGGGAATGTTGCACTTTGAATCAATGATCAATGACTATCGGATTATTCCGTCCATGAAGCATTATGTGAGTATAGTTAACATGTTGGGAAGCACAGGGTATTTAGATGAAGCCCTGGAATTCATTGAAAAGATGCCAATGGAGGCAAGTGTTGATGTTTGGGAGACATTGATGAATGTTTGCAGAATTCATGGGAATTTGGAGCTTGGTGACCGATGTGCTGAGCTTGTTGAGCAGTTAGATCCCTCACGTTTGAATGAGAAGACAAAGTTAGGCCTTGTACCTGTTAAAGCATCGGATATTGTGAAAGATAAAAAAAAAAAAAGGAGAGAAAGTACCATAACTTTCAAAGAGGAGATACATCTCATCCAGAGAGTGATAAGATATATGCTCTTATTAGAGGTTTGAAGGCTCAAATGAAAGAGGCTGGTTAATTCCAGAGACAAAATTTGTGCTACATGACATAGACCAAGAAGGTAAGAAGGAAGCTCTTCTTGCTCATAGTGAGATACTTGCTGTATCGCAAGGTCTCCTCAGCAGCCATGCCCGTGCTGCCATTTGGATAGTAACGGACTTTCGTATTTATGGTGATTGTCATGCTGCAATGAAAATCATCTTCGAAAATTGTTGGTAGAGAACTCATTATAGGAGAGATTCCACTATTTTAAAGATGGGTTGTGCTCCTGTCGGGACTATTGGTGACCACATTTGAGTCTAAGGTAGTTAGCACTGTTTGAGTTGGTAGCACATCCAAGAGGCCAGAGACCAATTGAGGAAATTTGTGAGGAAAGATTTTGTTCCTTATGTTCATACACCATGTCCAATTAAATAGATTTTTTTATGCATTTAATCAGAAGAACAGGAAAGGTTCCCAAGGTATGTTTATGTTGCAATTTTACTTCAACAATTTTTTTTTTTTTTTAATTTCTTGTTTTGTGAATAATGTTGTGATTTATTCACCCGAAAATGTTTGATTATTTTCAGGATTTGAGTGACTTGGATTATCTATATTTAAACTTCAACAGATTTAGTTCATTCCATCACTAGGAAATTCTTAAGATGGTCATATAATTGAAAAGTCTTCTCCAAGACAATGTCTACTCTGCTTGATAAAAATATCAGCATATCTTGCTTCCCTGCCTCCCTCCTTCCTCTGACCCCTAAGGATAAGTAAGCCAGATGAGCAGATTTTGAGGATACAACTACTCTCGGCATTGCACCACTCAGCTATAACATCTTTACATGTATTTTTCCCAAAAATTCGGTGCATTTTAATTTGGTTGAATTTGAAAGAATTAGCCAACTATTAATGAGAAAAATTACTTCATTGAGTTCATAGTCTTAAGTGTTTGAATGGATCTAAAATAGTCATAGACAGAAGTATTGTTGCTTCAGTAAATTTTGGATTTCAAACAGTTTAATGCCTCTAAGCATAGTTTCTAATAATCATTCTTAAAATTTCCTAATATTTTAGAACTTGAAACACACCATTTTATGGCTTTTAGACTTGAAGAATGCAAAAACATATTACAATTTGTTCAAATTAAAATTCCCTAGAATCAATTTCCCAGAAACAACACACACTCACATGCAAAAATCATTGGCCAATTTAAGGAATAATTGCTTCTGTGATCAAGTTGCTCAATCGAAAAACAATGGGCAGAAATTGATGGGCAGCTCTATTATAAGAGAGCAACTCTTCAAAGCTCAAACAAATTAAGAAGACCATAAATTAATTGAGAAGTTGATTGAAAGGCATGGTAGCTTGAACATAGATGTTTGTTAAGGAAGAAAAAAGACCCGCAAGTCAATCGTAAACTTGATCCATACCTACTATAAATAGCATAGAATGTTTGTTTTTGTGTGTGCCTTGTATGGGTTCAAAACTTTGATCAATCAACATTAATTTATTATTTCTAATAATGTTAATGATTAATTTATTGCTCTTAGTTACATAATATTCGAATATCAAACCATATAAGGATTTGAATCCACTTCTGTACTATTGGACTCATCTTGGCTTATTCTCAAATGAAACATAACTTCAAATAGATACTCACCTTTGAACAACTTTCTTTCTTGGAAAAGCAAAGCACCCAACTCTTTACAATGAAGCTCACTGCAACCTCTGTCATGCTTATTTTAGTTACTTTTTCAAAGTCATTGGGTTGATATCAAATCAAGTTGATTTTGATAATCTGTATGTAATAACTTGGATTCAAAGAAAAACACAACCGATTACAAAAACAGGAGAGAAAACTAACCAAGTGTTTCACTTGCCAATCTTGAAGCTGGTTCAAATTTGAAATTGGTACAAGAAGCCAAGTTGCTCATGCATCATTAGGCAATAGGGACTTTGTTGCGGGTTCATAAATTTGATCATCACCATCAGGATCTATTTCAGCATTGTTATGTTCGACCCTGAAAATATCACAGTCATGGCAAAACCAATCACCTTCAAGGATAGTAACATAGACTATCATCATTGGTGCCCTGGCACACACTTCACTTCACATGAGCATAAGGATCAAAAGGCCCAACTGTTGCATTTCCAAAATGATGATAAACCTGCAAAACTAAAATATATTTAAAAATACAGTACTTACAGACAAAAAAATATTTGGCATCTAAGGAAAAAACAATGTACTTTTAATGTCAAATTTGATTAATTAACGCCAAAATCAAGCATTGCTTCAAACTCTTCTTTGATGTCCAGAAAATAAAATTTGGCAACTACAATTACCTTTAACCATGCCAAAATTGATATGATATACAAACTGAATGTTTTCCAGGTTGAGCAGTTAAACAAAACCAAACCAAATTGTAGAATATGCAACCACAGAAGACTCGCACCCTCCCTTTAAACAAATAAAAGACAAATTCAGAGCAATGTTGTTTCAATTTTTCTTCATTTTTCACCAAGGATTTCACCAGTTAGGACTTTCTAAGATATGGAACTTATGCAGTCAAATTTATCAGATATTAATTGCTCAAGTAATTAATGCAGATAAAATTACATACTTGAAAATACATACCCACATATGTTGTTCTAATTCATTTGGAATGCTACTTCTGTTATTACAAGCTTAATTAGTATGTCACCTCCTTTTTACTACTCACCACAGAAAAAGGCTTCCATACAAACTGAACTCTTGAGTCCTGAGAGCTATCTCAAAATAAGCAAAACTGGAGCACTCACCATCTGTCATCGCATCAGCCTCAGTCCACATGCCTTTGGAAGCATATATATATATATATATATATATATATATATATATATATATATATATATATATATATATATATATATATTGGACAGAAGGATTTAGTGCCATAATTTGTAGGTTCCAGTTCAAAGAGATGTTTAGTAGCAGCCTCATCTATACTCACATTATCGTGAACTCTACAAAAACTAAGCAAATCTCCCCAAATACAAGTGTTTGGCTTGAAAGGCATTCGCTTAATCATGTTATATGCCTCTTTTAGCCTTCCAACACGACCTAGAAGGGTCACCATACAAGCATAATGCTCCATCCTTGCTTCAATACCATGCTCTTTACACATGCTATCAAAAAATTTGCAGCCTCCGTCAACTAGGCCAGCCTGGCTGTAGGTAGATAATACACAAGTGAAGCTAATAAAACAAGGCTTTTGTCCACTCCTTTGCATCAAATAGAAATCTCTATAGCTTCTTTAGCCTTTCCATGCAGAGCATGTCCACGCATTATAGCGTTCCAACAAACTAAGTTTTTGGATGACATCAGATCAAAACAAAATCGTGACATTTGAATCCTTCCACACTTTGCATACATATCACTTAGTGTCACAGACATGTAAATATCACCAAATATTCCTCTTTTGATAGAAAAGCAATGAGTCGCATTCCCGATCATCAATGCTCCAACACTTCCACAAGCTGATAGCAAGCAAGGTATTGTAACATTGTTTGGCGTCATCCCCACTATCTACATCTCTCTAAAAAGTTCCAATGCCTCAATACCTTTCCATTTTGTGAAAAACCAGCAACCATTGACGTCCAAGACACAACATGTAATTCCATTCCTTAGCTCTCGAATTGCCTAAAGACCTCCAATGCATTGTCAACAAGACCATTTCCTACAGAGACATGTAACAAAAGCACTGCAATCACTTACATCCAAATTTTCCATTTCATGAAACACTTTGGACATCTTCCATGTACACCCACACTTTCCATACATATCAATAAGTGAACTACTAACGCACTTGTTCTCCAATAAACCTCCTTAATCACAAAACCATGAATCTGAATCCCAAGTTTGGGTTCTCCAAGTCGCCTATAGTGGAAAGAACAATGGACAACACTGTGCTTTTCAGGAGTAAATCCTTCCAAATGCATCCTTTGAAACAAAAGAACCGCCTCTTCATAATGTCCACTATGATTAAACCCTGCAATCATACCATTCCAAGACAACACATTGGGTTCCACTCTTAAATGACCCATCTTGTTAAAGAGTTTTTTCGCTACATGCACGCACCCTTGTCGCGCGTAAGCCGCAAGCAAAGCGCTAAAAGTTTTCACATCCGGTTGGGCTAATCTATCAAACACTTAGTGAGCGTCCCCAATGTTGTGACATTTAATGTACATATGAATCAAAGAAGACTGAACAAACGAATCTAAATTAAACCCGTATACAAACACCATATGAATCACATTGTCATTGAAGTCTTGGTGATTTACATATTGAGACAGAACCTCTGATGCGAGATCCGCGTCATTAGAGACGCCGGTTTTGAGAATGTGAGATGAATTGAGTGAGTTGACTTGAGGGCATGAAAGGCGTTGAATGTTTTCGAAATGTAGCATTATGCTTACATAGCTGCCCTTTTAAGTAGTGTTGGAAGGCTAGAAGAGGCATATAACATGATTGAGCGAAGCCTTTCGAGCCAGAAGCAAAGCTCTTGTGGAGTTTACAGTATTGTGAGTATAGTTGAGGCTGCTGTTAAACGTCACTTCGTACTGGAACCTATAAACATCACTTTTAAATTATTTTTTTCTCAAGGTCAGGTCAGGTGGTTTCTAGGAATAATGAAATATGGACATTTTTATATTTGAACTCATCCTACAAGAATAGTCCTTACCACACCAGATTACTCATATAAAGCCAACTTTCATCAAGAATAGTCCTAAGTCCTTACCACACCAGATTACTCAAACTTCCTGTCGCGCCATTGAAAAGGATGCCGTCAAGCCGGTATGTATTTTTCTATTATTTATTTTTCCTTTTTTTTTTTTAATTTTCTTTCCTTCTTCGAATGGAAATTTTGCATGTTATTTATGTTAGAAAAATCTTAAGAAACATTATGCATAGACATACATGCTTAAACAAATACCTTTACATTTTCATATCTTACTTGTAAATTATATGTTTGTAATTCTATAACACCTTTACATTTTCAATGCTTTCTATGAAAATTAATACTTCCTATGTATTAATTTTTTTCTAGAATTGATGATATTCTAATTAGTAATGTATAAAATATTCATAAATAAAATGAGATAATATGTTCAATATTTAAATCATTATTGTATATTATAAAAAAAAAAAAAAACCCTCCAATTCAGTTGGACCGCTTCCACCTCAAGCATTTAATTCCAACCGGAATAATAAAAAGAATTAGACTTATGGAATCGCTTAATCAAGTCCCCAACAACCAATATCATTACATTTACACCCAAGGGTTGAAAAAATTCCTCAAGTCTTAAACAAAACCAAAATGACTGTAAAGACTAGGGTTTGCAAGAATTTGTTGGGAGTAAAGAAGAAGAGGCAAAAATGAATTTGGCTATCTAGTTTGTGTATTGGATTCATTAACTGAAAACTGGTACAAGAATCAGTTTTATAACTGATTTTACAGACATTAAACGACATCATTTTGGAGCTGAATTCTCAACTACTTCCTTACTCAAAACGACAGTGCTTTGAACTATCCTATAATCTCAAAACATCACCGTTAGACTTAATCCTAATAGCCCCTGTCAAGCCAAACTGTGTTAACAGTTTTGCTTGTGAAAACTAAGGTGACAAACTTATACATCTGTTAAAAAAAAAAGATTGTAGAGTACAGAACGCAGCTTATCAAACACAGCATCCATCAACTAAGCTTGTCAAACGCATTCTTCATCAAATGAAACACTGTCTATGTCAAAAACAAAATTCAACGAACGCAATATTCATCAAACTAGAACATTGCCCTTGTCAAAAAATTCAAACCGTGAGAGCTTCACAGTAGCCTTTAAAATCAAATGAAACAACATGCATGTCAAAAACAAAAATTCAGCACCTTAATATTCATCAAACTAGAACATTGCCCTTGTCAAAAAATTCAAACCGTAGTATGCTTCAGCCAAAACAGAGCCTTTTAAAATCATTCCATCATTCCATTCAACAACACATCATTCCATGCAGCAACACAACAATAAACACAGGCTTTTGTAAATCATTCCGGGGACGTCTTGCTTTTGTAAATTACTCCATGCAGAAACACAACAAGAAACTCAGGAAGCAATTTTTCAACAAAAACAGAGCCTTTTAAATCGTTCCATCATTCCATTCAACAACACATCATTTCATGCAGCAATACAACAGTAAACTCAGGAAGCTTTATAAGAACTAGCTAAACAACACAACCTGCAGAAAGCTGTAGCTAGACAACTCAATATTTGCATCATCTAAACTAGGCAACCTTTATGGTATCAGGTGTGATAACATTTGGTTTTTGTTTCAAAGTAAGAAACTGAGTGATTGACAGTGCTTTAGTCAATATGTCAGCAATTTGCAATTTAGATGGAACATATTGGACTGCAAGTTTCTTAGTAAGTACCTACCAGATATAGTGTGCATCAATCTCAATATGTTTGGTCTTGGAATGGAAGACAGGATTAGCAGCCAAAGCCCCTACATTAATGTTATCACACCAAATTACCAGAGGCTTGTTGAATGTCAGGTTCAACTCATCAAACAAACTTTGGAGCCAAGCCACCTCAGTGGCAGTTTGAGCCAAGGCCTTGTACTCGGCTTTAGTGGAGGATAAAGCAACCACTCTCTGTTTCTTTGAATACCATTGAATGAGGTTTGGTCCTAAGTATACACAATACCCACTGGTGGACCTGCGATCTGCCATGTTGCTGCCCCATCGGCATCCGAATAGCACTCAATATCCAAGGCAACTGCTAGTTTAAAGACTAGACCATGAGTAACAGTTCCTTTAAGATATCGCAAGATGCGTTTACATGCTTGCCACTACAAATCAGTGGGATTCTGAAGGAATTGGCTCAGTTTATTGGTTGCAAAACCGATATCAAGTATGGTTAGGACAATATATGGTAAAACACCTATGGTGCTTCTATATAAACTTGGATTGGTAAAGGGAGAACTATCTTCAGGAAACAACTTGGTACCAAATACCATGGATGTGGAAGATGGGTTAGCTTCAAGCACATTGGTTTTGCGCAACAAATCTGTGGTGTACTTAGACTATTTAAGGTGTATTCCCGTTGATCCTCTGGTAACCTCCAACCCAAGAAAATAGTGGATTGATCTACGTGTCTTCAAAGCAAATTCGTTATTGAGTTCATGTAAAGACTAGGGTTTCCAAGAATCTATTGGGAGTAAAGAAGAAGAGGCAAAAACAAATTTGGCTATCCAATTTGTGTATTGAATTCATTAACTGAAAACTGGTACAAGAATCAATTTTATAACTGATTTTACGGACATTAAACAACATCATTTTGGAGCTGAATTCTTAGCTACTTGCTTACCCAAAACGACAGTGCTTTGAACTGTCCTATAACCTTAAAATGTCACCGTTAGACTTAATCCTATCAACCCCTCATTGAATGGGATTTAATACTCAATACTTTCGAATAAGCCCTTCTCTTTTGCAGAAGCCCAAGCATCTCTGCTCTTCTTTTCACAACACCCACCTAAATAAAAACCCTAATTTCCCAATCCTCTTTACCCCTTTTATTAATTCTATTCAGTTTTACTCCTGCTAGAAAAGTCTTTACTAGGCTCAGTAATGGTGGTGACTGGTGAGTATGGGGATTTTAAATTGTAGAAATATTTGAAAAAAGTCTTTTGTAATATTTATCATAACATAATTTAAATATGACATTAATTAAAAATATTATTCAAAACATATTTTAAAGATTCTATAAAAAAAAATTCAACTATTCAATGAAAGTCTCCGTTAGCCCAACCAATCAAATAACTGTTTTACTATTTTATTGAACATTGTGTTTTGGTACAAACACATACATATATATAAATCTATTTATGTTCAACAAGATTCATCTTAAATGAAATTCATATACCTGATTAAAAAAAAAAAAAAAATTATATTTCTATAATCAAAGTTGGGATCCTATAATCAATATGGCGCTAACTTATAACATAAAGAAATGTTTATATATTTGATATATGTATAAGTTAAGCTTTTAGATAAAATGATAACTTATCATGGTTTTAGAATTGAAGATATCAAGTTTTAATCCACACATCCAAATTGAAAAAAAAAAAAAAAGATTTAATTTTATGTGAGCAAGCATACAGATCAACTATACGTTTAGCTATTATATATAGTTTATAGTATGTAGCATTACTGATGACCTTGAAACATTTAATTTTGGAAAATAATACAGCTACCGAAGAATGTGCACTGAATGACGTAGCGCCATCTTGACCATTAATTAATTATGAATTTTTTTTTAAGAAAACAAAATGACGTCACGTCATTCGATGCATGAATTCGGTACGCATTTTTTGGTAACTATAGCATTGCTCTTTAATTTTTACGGACACACGGACGTGAATAGTTGTCCTAAAGTCAAGAGAAGGACAACAATTGTTTTAAATTATTAAATTTATAACTTAGTTGTTCCTGAAGGTCAGGTCAGGTAGTTCTTGGGACTAAAAGATTACTTTTTGAAAGATTGGGACTAAAAAAACCCACAACGACAACGTTAATAACGAAAAAATAGACTGCAAATATCTCTTTCACGTGGCGTAACATTATGTGTCCTTCTATCTGAACTCATTCTACAATACTAGTCCTTATCACACCAGATTACTTATATAAAAGCCAACATTCATCATTCGCGACCTTCGTCAATGTTTTTAGATCCACGGTAAACTGCTGTCAAACTCTCCGTCACGCATCGCAAACGTTTTCGCCGATAAGAAAGCTGTCAGGCCGGTATGTATTTTTCTATTATTTTTTTCATTATTTTTATTGTATTGGTGTTAATCTGAAATTTGTTGATATTTGTAAAATTGCAAATCTCGATTTTTTTTTTGGTTCATTCTTCGAATGAAAATTTCGCACGACTAATAAAATATCCATATATTGTCAGATACTCTTTTTGTTAGTATCAATTTTTGTCATTATTAAGATCTGATGACTTAAAAAGCTCCCGATGAGTCACTTCGCAGGCTTTGCCTGCCGGAACACACGAAAAATGTTTGTTTCGCAATTAGAGAACCTGAATCAAAATCTATGGTATATATACTTTGTGCCCAGAATTTATGGGAGAGATCGAGTTTAGATGTCGAGTGTCTTATCAGGGAAGTGCTACCTGATGGGGTTGTAGCTCAAGTGGGTGTTTAGAATAAAGTGCAATGTGAGGAGATTGAATTAGGAGATAAAAGTGATGATTTGGTTCCTACTTCTTTGTTTGGAGTGACTAAAGGATGTTTTGTTGATAGGATTGATAGGGAAGTGTATGAGAATGGGGCTGGGAACTTGGTTTTGAGGGAGATTTTTGGGATTGGTTTTAATGGTCCTTTTTTGGTTGCCAAAAAGGCAATCAAGGAGGTTGGTTGATTGTTTATAGTGCTTGAATCATCTATGGTTTAGAGACCCTATTGCAGATAAATCTTTTGGGGGAGTAAATCAGGGAATAAAGGTCAATGTTTGGTTAGTAGTTTGGTTCCGCAGAATGTGGGCTCGGTTGTGTCATCAACTTTGAGGAGGTTTTATCTTACTAATGACGTTGAGTCACAGATGGTGAGATTGTCAACTTCAGATATGGATTGTCTGGGTTGAGATTGAGGCCTCCCAATTATAATTTATATTTGTCAAAGGAATTTCAGTTGAGACGCCGTTATTCAATTCCGTCATTTGCACAATCCATTTGTCCATTACTCTTGGATTTGCATGATATATATTTGCTGATCTCCCATCAATGTCAAGAGCTCTTGCCCTTGCACAAAAGATGCTTTTTGATGTGAACAGAGGAGAAGTTGTGGATACTTAAGTTATTTATGAAGTTCACACCTTTCAAATTGCAGTTGAGAGGGGTTGAGAATGACTCTTAACAATGTTGCTCAGCTACCTATCAATAAATTAAGGGATTCTAACTCATCTAATTTTTTATTTTTCTGAGCTTCCACATGAGGATAAATCGCAAGCACTCCTTGCACAGTCTCTTCAAAGTCAAGCTAAGAAGTTCAAGACTATGGTAGCAGTGGTGGATGCTAGTTACTTAGCTGCCTTCGAAAACATTGGAATACGCCTATTACTGATAAAGTCAAAGATTTGATTGGAGAGTCAGTTACAAGCTGCAAAGATGATGGGGGATATTTCAAATCATATGGATAAGAAGCGTTCATTATCTAATAAACCTGTCATGGCTGTGGGTGCAGAAGCAACTGTTGTCTTAGGATCTTCATCTCTCACTAAACTTTTTCCTACATCAAACTTCATGAAGGTTATAACGTTTAAAGCTCCTGTTTCGCTTAAGCTTTTTCTTACCCAAACCCAAAAAGAAATGGTGATAGCTTTAGGCAAGACTCAAGTTTTTGCCCGGGGACTAGCAACTTCTGGGTTAAATACATCTATCTTAAAGGCGTAACCTCTGAGAAAATTCAGAGCTAGGCCCACACTGTCATAGCATCTGTTGAGAAGACCAGTTTTCAACAATGAGAATAGCATTTTATGAGATAATGAGAAAAAGGTTCAAGGAATTGAAACAGTTACCACTTATGATTCAAACACTAGAGAGTTTGTTATAAACACTCCTTGTGAGTCAGCTCAAAAATATTGTATTGGTGGACTGAAATTTTCTTTCTTTAAGATTTGGTTGGTAATTTTTGTTGTTCAGTTTGATTCCCATGCCATGGGTAGAAATTGTACTTGCAGCATCTGTGTTTACATAGTTTTTGTTGTTTTGCCTATTTAGCATGCAACACAGACGGTGGTCTTTTCGCAGCTTGAAATTAATGGGAAAAATCAAGGGGTTCATGCATTCATTTGCCAGATCAGGGATGTAGATGATAAAATTTGTCCTAATATCCTGATAGCTGATTGTGGTCATAAAATTGGGTTAAATGGGGTTGATAATGGTCAAATTTGGAAAGAGTTATAAGACCTTTTGTAGCTAAACTGCTCTACTTTATGTTTGAATGACCTTAAAAAATTATGCTCTCTATAGTTATGATGTAACTCAAAAGTTTTGGAATTTTTTCAGGTTTGATAATGTCCGAATCCCCAAGGAGAATTTGTTGAATTTAATTGTTGATGTTTCACCTGATGGAGAATATCTTAGTGCAATCAAAGACCCAGATCAGGTAATTACCTTACTGATAGATGGCATATTGTTATCTTCTTCTAGCTTATAATTTATCTGATAAGATGACTTTCTAAGCTCTTATATATTTGTGTTATTTTTAGTGATTTGCAGCTTTCATGGCCACTTGAACATCTGGTCGTGTAAATATAGCTTCAGCAGGAGTGTACATATCAAAGTTAATAATGGATTTTAAATCTGGTCTCCCTTCAGTTGCAAAACTTTTGTAGTTGTATATGATTCTTGGGCCAGGGATGCAGGTAATCCTGAGAAACTTAATGAACTACTGGAAATTAACATTCTTCTCCTTTTAGATTGGCTTATCAATAGCTATAAGGTATGCATTATCAAGGCGGGCATTCTCTATTACACCAAATGGACCTGAAATCTTGTTGCTCGATTATCCAATTCATCAACAGCGACTATTGCCTCTCCTTGCAAAGACGTAAGCATCTCGATAACTTGTATTCTGAAAATTAAATTTTATTGGAACTCTGGGATTAAACTTTTCTCCCTTCTCTTCCCTTACATTTATAGTATCTGGTACGAAGTGAGTGTATATGTTACTGGATTTGCCAGTGTGGACACATCTACAAAATTTTCCCAATTGACTCTTATCTGTTTGCAAAGTAAGTAGGGAGTTTGATTCTATTGAAAGTGTATATTTTTCACTTAGTAATGCTAATAAATTTATTCTGATTGCTTGGTAATATGTGGTATTTGAATAAAAGTAATTATACTGGACCTATCTATTGATGATCTTAACTAATAAACTAGTGTTACTATTTCTGCTGCTATCCTCCCCCTTTCCTCCCCATTATTGATTTTGCGACAGATATGCTATGAGTTCTGCTGCAAACTACATGAAGATGTTATATGTGAATAGGACACCTCAGTCAAACAAAACCATTCATGTTATTTTAAGTGCATTCAAGGCTACTTTTACCTGGCACAATCAACGAACACTACAGGTCAGGAACTTCAACTACACATCGATTATTTACATTCATGTTAAGTGGTCTGATTCAGACTACTGTTCTTTTAGGAATGCTGTGGAGCATGTGGAGGACAAGGCTCAAGACGAAAATCATATTGGTCATTTGAAAAGTGAATTTGATGTGCAATCTACTTTTGAAGGGGACAACAATGTCCTGATGCAGCAGGTTAATGTCTATGGTCATCTCTCTCATAAATTATGACAAAGAATTGCAACATATCCCTATTTATTGTTTACAAGTGACCTGCATATCTATATACTACATTTTTGTTGGAGACAAGAATAGGTATCAGAGAAAATGTTAGATTCTAACTTACCTTCTTCCGAAATGACATGAATTGTTTAGTAGCCTTCCTAAAAGTGTTGGGTCATAAGAATACTTTTGAACTTGAATCTTTTATTGAATTAGTTTATATTTCCTCCATGTTTGACCTTTGGTAGATTATAGATTTTAGACTTCTTAGTACTATATTATAGCCTGCTATTTATGTAGATTGCATGTTAATAATCCTCTTGTTTCTTTTAATTGAAATTCTGCATATTGCAATAATCAGTTTGGTTTCCATATTAATTCTGTAAGCTTTGCGTACCAATTTGGAGTTTGTTTTGATCAATGGCTAAATATTAATATGGAACTATATTTATACTCAATTTTACTTTCTCCATAAATCTCACTTCGAAATGGTTGTGCATGTTTTTCCATTCCTCCAGGAAATGAAATTTTGCTACTTGCTAACATAGAGAGCTTTAAGGTAACTATTTCTTGGCCATTTTTCTTTCCTCAGAGATATATGGTTGGTCAATGTAAGGGGTTTTTTCTAGTAGCTAGTGATTTATTAGGATACACTGATTTATGTTTATACAATTGTCCTTTCATGTTCACTTATTGGTGTGGTTGCTGCTCTGTATGTTTAAGCAGATCATATACCCTAGTTTTGCATTCTAAATATTGTCATTATTTTGGTGGTGTTTGTGGATCATGTTATAATGTGGTCAATGGTATGTATTTCTAAAAATAAGGCCATATTACTTGGAATACAAACTTGGGATGTATAGTAGTACTAGTTGTATATTAAACATAGTAGTGGCAGATGCATTAAACTACATACATGTATACAAAAGTATAATTTGAAAATAACTCCTAGATCTTGTGCATTATTTTATGTAGCCAGTAGTATGATTACGAAAGCCTTCTTGGTGATTATCGATTATTAGCCTCACTTGTTCACTTATGCATTTTCATTTCAAGAACGCTTTACTAGGCATAATTCTTTTGTGTTTGGGTTAAATTTTTTTACTATTTAACAATCGACAGGTTGCTAAGCAAAGGATGCAGACTGGGTAGTTTTTATACTAAGCAACTCTCATGATAGTCACATAATTAAAAATGAAAGGTCCAATATTACATTATGACAAATTAAAACTTTTTTTCAAAATATAGTTTGAAAGTTTCATATTAGAACAAATTTAACTATCTAATGCAAATTCCTATTTCAAAATTTAATTAAGGCTTTTTCTGTGTACGTTTTTAACTTCTTTTTTTTACCACTTTCGTACTCTATTTGACAACACTATATGTATATCTTCCTTCATGTTATATATAATTTGTTTATATATATTCTGCAAAAATAATTTTCTGTTAGTGAGGAAAAATTGCTTTATTGAGTTTAAAGTTTTAAGTGTTTGAATGGATTTAATAACAGAGCCATAAAGAGACTGTTGCATTAGGAAATTGTGGATTTCAACCACTTTAATGCCATTATTACAGGCGCATGCCACTTTTTAACCCAATACTATTAAAAAAATTAACACTGACTACCCTTGTAAGTAACTTCGTCTAAAAATCTCTAACAGATAAGGGTTAAACACTGGATGTTATCACCCTTCATCAACGTTATCACCGTTCATCACCACCACAAGTTCAGCCAAAACATATTCAGCCAAAAAATTCACTCTGAGAAGCTGGTAATCCGTGTGATCTGCCAGCTAATCAAACACAAATGATAAATGCCTTTAAAAAGTCTACAACCTGAGCATCTCCCAGCTTGTTCTTTTTGTACTTCTGATATTCATGAACAGCTGCTTGTTCTTCAGAACTCAAGAATATAAACAAAACGCAGCGTTTTGTTTAAGTAACTAACCCAATTGATTGAAAAATTGCATGAATTTTTATTGACTCTGAAACAGGGAAGTCTTCTTAAAGTCAAGAGAAAGGACAAATGGGTAGTGATAAAGCATTAAATTCTGCCATAAGTTTGAAGCAAGAACATTGACTTGGAAAAAAAGTGGATAGTGGTATATGTCAATACAAATGGATGCCAGCTTCAATAAGGATTTAATCTGTTCTAATTATTGCATTGTCCTCCGTCTAATGGGTAAAGGTTAATTTTGGTGTGTAAATAATTTGGATGTTCAACAAATTCAACAATAGAATCTTATCATCTTTTTGCTGCTCTCTGTTCAAAATCTTGGGATCTGGCTTCTAATCAACAAGTTCCAATTAAATTCTATCATTTTATCTCTTTATGAAGATGATATCATAGATATACTGTTTCTTTTTGTCTAAAAATTTAAAATTGATAAATTTGAGTAATTGATAATAAATATTTTCATAAAATTAACTCACTCTCTCATATGTAAACAAAATATATATCACATTCTACAACGCTACTTTAGAAATTTGTTATTATTTACCAGTGATAGGGATCCCATTGGCGATTGTGTTTTTATCTAATTTGAAAAATAAATAAATAAATTTGCACACGATTTTTACATAACTATATCTTATCAAAGATTGATTTTAGATTGAAATTTTCATGTCCAATAAAAAACAAAATTATTGATGCATGGTAGCTATGACTTGATTGTTTTTGTTAAAATTATAAAATCTCCTCGATCAATTTCCTAGAAACTTCACCCTCTCACATGCAAGAATTAGTGGCTAGCTATGGGACAACTGGGAGGAGACTTGACCCTAAAATATTAAATTCTACCAATACAATTGAGAAAACATTTGATGAATTAACGTGTGTATACATATATAGAAGGACAATAGTTGTTGATAGAAATTAATTTCTATCGTAAATGACCCGTTCCATAATTTTTAACCAAGTACTCTAAGTCAATACAATTGGAAAGCCAGTCAACATTAATTCACAAGTTGATATATTTATTATTTCTTGTTCAAATTTTAGAATGCCCTCATTAATTTCCTGGAATAAAATCATACACATGCAACAATCTGTCCGTGTCAAGATGGGTCAAGCTGTGTTATGTGGTTATATTAAAAAGATGTCTTATCATATCAGTTTCCTATCTTTTCAAAACAGGCCCTAATTTCTCCCCTTTAACACGGCCAATTTATTCAATTTTAATCCCAAAATTCAATTCTTAACATTCATTTTCAAGTGATGGAGACTTTGATAACTAAAGCACTGAGAGCTAAGAAAAGGGAAGAAGAAATAAATGAGAAAAAGTAGAAATAAATAATTGTGCAATTGCATATTGTACTCTTAGTTGGATAAATCTCTGTAGGAGTTGAAGTCTTATAATTGATTTTAAGAACTTGATTTCCACCGATTCTACATCTTTTCTTTCATTTCATACTTGTAAATGTTTTTTTTTTTCTTTTTTCTAAAAAAATTATTCAAAATAAAATTATTTATTTTATTTCACTTTAAACTTGATTTAACACTAGTATTCTTTTGTAAAATATTTGTAAATGCTTTTCAATGTTCTTAAACTATGCTTTGGTAAAACATCTTGTTAAATAATATTACTGCAGGAACATTATTGAACAATAAATCACATGTAAAAGTCAGTGGACTAGTCATTCAAGTTTATTCAAAGTCTTCTAATAAAAACAAGTGTGTGATTGAAAATTGTATTGCAACTTGGAAAATCATTAAAAGAGCTCAAGTCGTGTTAATTGATTTTATGAAATTGACGAGCCAACAATTCTCAATCTTTTCTTTCATATATATCTTATCAATAAATGTGAAAATTGTATTAAAACTTCCAAAAGAAAATAAATTTCGATTACTTTGAGATTGATAGATCACTAAGAGGTCAAGCCGTGTTATATGGTTGCAATGTGTCATCACATCAGCTTTCTATCTTTTCAGATCTTTACTATATCATGTAGTATCATCTATAAAACAAACATTATTTTGTTTAGTGTTTAAATGTTATTATTTAACAAGTATGTCAGTATTGTAGTCATGCATCAGTGCCTATTGAACGTGTTTGTTGTTGAATTTTATATTATTACAACAATAGATTTGCAACCAAAAATAAAAAAAAAAGTATAAATAGTACTTAACTTTTTTACGAAAGATTTATAACGGTAAATAATAAACTTTTAGTATTGACTCCAAGTCTTCTGATTTGAAAACAAAGACAAAATGTTCATGGAAAATGTTCTAATGGAAGAAAAAGATACAATTGTTGTATTAACATTGACTCAAAGTCTTTTGAAACACAGACAAAATAAGGATTGGAAAAAATATACTAACTTCCAATGAATAAGAAAAGGGTTCGCTTTCATGAGAGTGATGCCTATTGCATTATTGTTATGCTTCAAATTTGAGTAGCTTGACTTGGAAAATTAGGTTACTTGGAATGCCAGCTTACATAAATTGACAAGTTGATTGAATTGATTTGAGCTTTCACAATTTTATGGAAATATAAACGTTAATGATAAAATTTAAGGTGGGTAGTGTTATTTAACTTATAATGTTTTACTAAAACAGGTATTAAACATGAAATAAATAAAGTAAAGATGTATTGATTTGATGCAAATTATCTCTAAGAACAGAAAAATAAGCCAAATTATAATAATACCTGAATTTTGAAAACTATTCATTAATTACAACAAATATGAAAAGTGACATCATGTCATTTTTTTAATAAAAAATTTAAAATTAATAAATAAAAAATAATAAATTTTATTGGTTTATCAATTGTAAAGGAGGAATTTAACCCCTTTTTTCTCATTGTTTTTTCTTTTTCTTTTTCTTTTTTACCTTTTTTTAACCAAATTTATCAAATGAATTTTACAAGATGATAACGATAGGTTAAAAAAAAAAAAAAACAATGATGAAAAATACAATTATTTTTATTAATAACATTATTGAAAAATAATGACATTTTATGATAGACTTGTATTAGCGAAAAAATAAACTTCTAAATAATTAATAGTAGTGAAAATTACAATTATAATTTCAATCTATACAATTGAGATCCTATAAAATCACAACATATTTTTAATTGATTCCAAGAGTGTGATTTTAAATATTATTGTAAAGCCCTTAACAGATTTGTTTTGTTATAGAAAAAAGAAATTATTTAAATAACTTGTTGTGCCATAAGTGTTAACCAATTACATTGACTTGGAAAAGTGAAAGTGTCGGCTGGTCAATGCCAGCTAATATTATAATCTTTAAAATAAAAAAGAAAAAGATTAATAAGAAAAACTATTTTTATATTTTAAATTTATAATTTTGTTAATTTAGATAAGATAAAACTATAAGCTAAAATTTAATGTTTTTTTTTTTCACCTATTGATATTAAATGTCTATCTTGATGCTTAGAGACTGAGAGTTGATTAGAGTATTACTACATAAAATTAAGAGTATTAAAAAAAAAAGGAAAAAAAAAAACTTATTAATTTAAAAGACAAGGAAATCCAAACAGAAGTTGGTGCCTTTTTGTATAAATAGCATAGAAGTAGTGTGTTGTGAGTCACAAAGCTTGAGTGTATTAAGAGATGGATTGTAAGTGGTTTTGGGTGTTCTTAGTAATGATGTTGGTTTCTTTAGGAGAGGGGTGTTGGGAGGAAGAGAGAACTGCTCTCTTGCAACTTAAACATTTCTTCCCTAATCCTTATGGATATCTTGACAATTGGGTGAAGAATTCAGAGTGTTGTAGATGGGAATGTGTTATGTGTGACAACAACACTGGAAGAGTCATCAATCTCGATCTTTATTATACAAGGGATGAGATATTGGGAGAGTGGTATCTAAATGCTTCTTTGTTTTCTCCCTTCCAACAACTACAATCCCTTAACTTAAGTGGCAACAATATAGCTGGTTATATTGAGAACGAAGGTCAATTGTCTTTCTCCCTTCAACTTAATTTATTTCTATATTTAGGTTCATGTTTAATTTCCAGTAAATTTATTTGCATCTAGCTAGTACCATATGATTTTAATAAAATGATTTCACATTATTACAAATTCCTCAAAAGTCTCTCATTTACTATTAAATTTTAGGATTTCAACATATTTTATGGAGTTGTCAATTTTATGATTATTGATTTATGTTTTCAATATTTTGTGAATAATTTTGTGATATATTATATGATAATATGCATGAAGCAATTTATTCGCTTGAAAATGATTGAGTATTTGCAGGTTTCGACAGGCTATCAAGGTTAAGCAACTTGAAGGAATTGAATTTAGGAAACAACAACTTCAACAACAACATCTTATCATCTCTAGATGGTCTCTCCTCATTAAAGTATTTGTATCTAGACTTTAATGGATTTAAAGGAGCTATTAATATTGAAGGTAATAAGCTAGCTTCTCATTCTCTTAATTCAACCATTTTTTTTTGTGAATTGATAACTGAACTTTTAAATTATGTATATGAAAGAGTTTAACCTTATGATATTGTTTAATCTTTTCTCAGGGTTACATTCTTTGAAGAAGTTGGATATGAGCTCCAATAAGATTGAGTATTTTGTTAGCCCCACAGGTAATAAGTAATAATATTTGTGACATGATCACAATTTACAGCTTATTCGGAGTAAGTACAAGCTCTCAATCACAGCCACATAGTTTTCTCCCAAACAAAATATCACAACCGTTAAAAACTGTCTCAATATTTATAAAACCAGCAAAAGCCCCACTCATTATCTCGTGCCTGTCAGATTCAGTTTTGAAAACCACGTCAGTAGAAAATGTTTCACTTTAATTACCAGAACAACCACACAATTAACTACTTTTTTAATGGGTTATGAACTAAACAAGGAAGGTTATTTTAGGAATGCACGTAGAATAGAATAATAAGCCAAAGTGCAAGCATTATGAGACATTCACGCTCCTTTGAAGAGAGTGGACAACACACATCACCAACTAAGATTGCAAAGCCTTTTTAAAGGTTGAAAATTCCCATTTCACCTTGTTAGAAGATTTTTAATGAAATCAAATTGTAGAATTTAAGATTTTAAATTATTATAAATATATCTTAAAATTCTTCACTAGTTCACTTCCCTATAATAACATCTTATTCGGATATACAACTGAATAATTTGAATGGGTTTATTAAATATTCAAGGTAATTTGGCTAGCTTCTCATTCTCATAATTTCAACTTTTTTTATTTTTTTTTTTGTGAATTTACAATATAATAGATTAAATATATGAAACATTTTAATTTTGTGAAGTGTTTGACTATTTTCAGGTTTGAGTAACTTAGAGGTTTTGGATTTAAGTGATAACAACCTCAACAATAGCATATTATCTTCTTTGGGTGATCTCTCTTCATTAAAATATGTGTATCTGAGAGGTAATGGTTTGACTGGAACTGTTGATGTTCAAGGTAAGTTTGATCAAGTTCCTCATGTCTTCTTAATGATCAATTTTTAATTAAGTTTGTTTAATTTTTTCCTAGGATTACAATCATTCCATCAACATAGGCCCATAACTAAACTTAAGTAATAATATTTAATGATTTTATTTCTAACTATCAAATTTCTAATACAAAGGCACAATCTTTGAAAATGTTATGCTAAGTGATACTCACAGCTACGTAAAATTATTTTTACATTATCATTTTCTAAAATTAAAATGAAAAATCAATTATTATATTGTGTATTTGAAAACAGTTTTCATATTAATGAAATAGGTATAATTTGAATATTTATTATTATCTTTAAAATAAAATGTATTTGACAATTTTAACTTGAAAATGTAGGGTAATTTTTTTTATTTAAAAAAAAAAAGATTTTCTAAGTACTATAAATATTATTTTGAAAATTACGAAACTTAAATCTTGAGCTTAATTTTCTTTTTTTAAAAAAAAAAAAAAAATCTGGATCTTGATTTCCAAACTGTCTAGCAAAAAATTTTATTTTTATTTTTCTAAATTCGAAAAATATAATTATTTTTTATGAAAGAAAGACTAAAGTTAATTACTAGAAACCATTAAGACCAAAGCGTTAATAAAGTTAATTTGAAAAATATAATTCTTGAGGTTAATACTAATTCTTTTTATAAAAGAAAAAATTGTGTTTCATAAGTCTTTATACTATAGCTAATAAATTTTCTAATTTTCTGATAATATTCATAAATCTTTATACTCAAAATTATATATATGAAAGAATTTAACCTTGTGAAATTGTTAATCTTCTCTTTGGGTTACATTCTTTGAAAAAGTTGGACATGAACTGTAATGAGATTGACCAATTTGTCAGCCCCAAAGGTTTTAATTAGGAGACTTTTAACTTTGGTGAGACTCTTATATAAAGAAATATTGAGAATAGTTTTATAAAATTATTTTTATAATTTTCTTAAAATAAAAATGAAAAATATTTTGTTCATGTTAATGAATTTTGACATTATTGACTGAAAATTGCAGGGAAAAAAGGATTTATCATGTTCTGCATATTTTTTTTTAAATTTCCAAAATAAAATTCTTGAGTTCAATTTTTTTTATAAAAAAAATTCTTCTGAATCTTGATTTTCAAATACACAGACTAGTTCTATTTTTAGGTTTTTAAATTATAAAATAGAGAATGATTTGAAAGAAAGAAAAAATGAAGTTGTGATTGTTTTTATAATTTAATTAATCCAAACAAAAATTTTATATATGTATTTACTAATTTATCCTTATATTTATTAATGCAATTATATATAGCCATTATATCATTATATAATAATTTTGTTTTAGTAATTACTATATTAATTGACGTTAAATATGGCTCTTGTATTAAAATACTTTATTTTAGGCCACATTTAATTAATTGACCTAATAATTAAGGCAGGTATTAATTACTTTATTTATGAATAATATATATTATTTAAACATTAATTATAAGTTAATATTATAATATTAATAGAAAATATAAACATATTATCTTAAAATATAAATATATAAATGTAATTTGGACTTTTTAAATTAAATATATGAAATAGTTTACTCTTGTAAAATTGTTTGACTATTTTCAGGTTTGAGTAACTTGGAGGTTATCGATTTAAGTGGTAACAACCTCAGTCATAACATATTATCATCTTTGGGTGGTCTCTCTTCATTAAAATCTTTGTATCTAGAAGATATTGGATTGAATGGAACTCTTGATGTTGAAGGTAAGTTTGATAAAATTCCTAATGTCTTCTTATGATCAATTTTTAATTAACTCTGTTTCATTTTTTCCTAGGATTATGTTCCTTGAAAAACTTAGAGGAGTTGTACATGGATTGGAATAAGATTGATAAATTTGTCAACTCCAAAGGTATTCCATCACTAAACTTTAATAATAATATTTAATCAATTTATTTATAACTCTCAAATTTCTATCCGATTGTGTATTTGAAAACAGTTTTCATATTAATGAAAAATTAAATAAATAGTAATGCTACAATAGGTATTATTTTACAAATTAAAAAAAATAATTCTTGAGTTTAATTTTCTTTTTTCTTTTTTTAAGAAAAAAAAAATTCATCTAAATCTTGATTTTCAAAACTGTCTAGCAAACAATTTTTTTCTTTTTAAATTCGAAAAATAGAGAATTATTTTTATTAAGAGAAAGACTAAGTTTAATTTCTATAAACCATTAAGCCCATAATGTTATTTGTATGTTTTTTAAGTTCTCTTTTTTTATTTTTTTCAAAAGCGCACAACACAATTTTTGAGGTTAATACTATTTCTTTTTATAAAAGAAAAAATTGTGTTTCGTAAATCTTTGTACTCCAGCTAGTAAAAACATATTTATTTTATTTTATTTTATTTTATTTTATTTGCAAAATATGAGAATTGAGTTTTAGGAAAAAATGAATTCCTTTGTAAAATCTATTCCTTGCATTACATTGAAGACTGTTAATTATAATTCAGTTTTTTAACTTACAGATTGTAGAGGATTGAAGAAGTTGAATACCCTTTCTCTAGAGGGTGGTATTGAAACCATTGATGCAACTATTTTTCTACTGTCAACATTGAGGTCGTTCCCATCCTTAAAGACACTTGACCTTTTAGCTAATAGTTTTAATCAAACAATGATTACTCGAGGTAAGAAATAAGCTAAAGTTATGATGGTAAAACAAAATTGTTGATAATTTGTCAATTACTTACCTAGCATCATTTAAATTTGTTGCACTATTTCAACAGAGTTGCATAATTTGACCACCTTGGAAGAATTGATCTTGGATGAGTCAGAGCTCCACATAAGCTTTCTACAAACTGTTGCAACTTACACTTCTCTAAAACATTTGTCAATGAGAGGTTGTGAACTCAATGGCATCTCACAAGTTCAAGGTATATTCAAGATTAGTTCCATTTGCATTAATTCATATATGTGGGTCAAACACCTCTTGAAATTTTATATTTAAGTTAAGATATGGAAAAAATAAAATATTTATAGAAATGAGATCAAATATTAATTTCTATACGTACTGAAAATTAATTTTTCTTTTATTATAATATTCTAGATATGAGAATTCTAAAAGTGAGATTAAATATTATATTTTAATTGAGCAAGCTTCTAGCCTTAAATGTTGGCAATAAAATATTGAAAATTGTAGGAAATTTCCTCTTTTGGAAAGGATTAGATTGAATTCATTTTAATCTTTAAAAACAACAAAAATGGTCAGCAGAATGTGCAATTGAGCTTGATATATATATATTTTTTTAAATTTAATACTATTTTTCAGTATGTATAGGTTTTATTAATTTCAAATTTTGGAACATTTGCTTATGGATATTCACATACATTCATGTCAATGTGTAGGTTCTATTTATTTCATAAATTTGGAAAGTTTGGACATGGAGGGAACTACACTCAACAACAGTTTTTCTCAAATCTTTAAACCAATAATTTCTCTTAAGAAATTATCATTGTCTAATTGCGGACTCAATGGCGTATTATATGATCAAGGTTAGTAAATCAAATAAATACATATGCAATAAATAAAAATTTAAAAAAAAAAAAAAAACATTTACACAGTCCATGTATTAGCTATAAATCACTTGTATTAATAGATTACATTGAAATGAAAAAGTGACAAAAAAGATGATAACCATGTCCACCATAATAATAAACTATTCAAAAAATTAATGATGAGTTTAAAGTGATCACTTGTATTAATTGATGAAATTGAAACAATAAATAGTGACAAAAAAAATGATATTAAAATCATGCCTACCGTAATAAGATATTTGATGTAAATGTTTATGAATTATATATATTAATAATTAAATGACATGTTTTATTTCAGGCTTGTGCGAGATGGTGCATTTGCAGGAGTTGAATGTTGACAATAATGATTTGTGGGGTTCCTTACCTTCATGTTTGGCAAATTTGACTTCACTTCAGTACTTAGATATTTCTTCCAATCAAATCACTGGAAACATCTCCTCATCTCCCCTTAAGGATCTACTATCCATCCAAGTCCTTGACATTTCAAATAATCACTTCCAAGTCCCAATATCACTCAGTCCATTTTTTAACCTTTCAAACCTCAAAGATTTCATGAGTGAAAATAACCAAATATATGTTGAAACCATGTCATATTCTTTGACCCCAAGATTCCAATTAAATTCCATCACGTTGTCTTGTTGTGGAAATGTTGGCACTTTTCCCAAATTTCTTTACCATCAACATGACCTACAAGAAGTTGATCTCTCCCACATGAACTTGAGTGGAGAATTTCCGTATTGGTTGTTGTCCAACAATACCCAGCTAGAAACACTTTTTCTAGTTAATAATTCTTTTTCAGGAACTTTCCTATTGCCATTTCAATCCCATATGCATTTAACAGAATTAGACATCTCCATCAATTTCCTTCATGGCCAAATTCCAATAGACATTGGTGCTAAACTACGGAAGCTATATTCTTTAAACATTTCTAGAAATTCTTTCAACGGTAGCATTCCATCTTCTTTTGGTAATATGAGCTCCTTGCAGTTTATGGATTTATCAAACAACAAGTTGGCTGGCGGAATACCAGAGTACTTGGGCATGGGTTGCTTTTTACTAGAAATACTTGATCTATCAAACAACAATTTGCAAGGTCAGATCTTCTCTAATAATGTGAATTTGATAAATTTAGAAATATTGCAATTGAATGGTAATCATTTTAGTGGAAAGATCCCAAAAAGCTTGTTAAACTGCTATAATTTAGGAGGATTGTATCTCAATGATAACCATCTCTCAGGCAAGATCCCAAGATGGTTTGGAAATCTATCAAATTTAGCTGATATTGTAATGTCCAATAATAAACTTGAAGGTCCAATTCCGAAAGAACTATGTCAAGTTAAGAATCTTCAAATTTTGGACCTTTCAAACAATAGTATCTCTGGAAGTTTTCCATCTTGTTTTAACTTTTCAGGAATCAGACAAGTTCACTTGTCAAGAAATAGATTACAAGGACAACTAAAAGATGTTGTCTACATTAATGGTTCTCAGTTGTTGGTCTTAGATCTTAGCTATAACCACTTCAAAGGGAATATTCCAAGTTGGATTGGCAACCTCTCTTCTCTAGGTTACCTTATCTTAGGTAACAATAATCTTGAAGGTGAATTACCGACTCAATTGTGCAATTTGAGAGAACTACGTCTCATAGATCTCTCTCAAAACAATCTTTATGGTAAAGTTCCTTCTTGCTTAGATTTTACTGGCCTCCATGAAGGAAATGGGAATGATGAAACTTTTATTGATACACTTAGCGGTGAAGTAACTATTATTGAAGCTAAGTCTGCAATGAGAAGTGAGGAGTCCATAAGCTTCAGAACCAAAAGTATATCCTACCCTTATAAAGGAAGAATTCTCAAATTAATGTCTGGAATTGATCTATCCTGCAATAAATTGTCTGGTGAAATTCCTCATACAATCGGAAATCTTACCAGGATTCGTACTCTTAATCTTTCTAATAATAATTTGACAGGATCAATCCCAATGACATTCTCAAATCTCAAACAAATTGAGAGCTTGGATCTTTCTTACAACAAGCTGAGTGGAAAAATTCCTTCTAAACTAGTAGAGATATATACTTTGAGTTTTTTTACTGTGGCGTATAATAATTTATCTGGCAAAGCACCTGAAATGATTAGACAATTTGCAACTTTCAACGAGAGTAGCTATGAAGGAAATCCTTTTCTTTGTGGACTTCCGTTGAACAAAAGTTGCAAACCACTGGAATCACCATCATTGACACCAAGAGCTTTATCAGGTAATAAAGAAGATGATAGTGATTTTGTTGACATGGACATTTTCTATATAAGTTTTATGGTGACCTACATAGTTATGCTTCTCACAATTGCTGGAATTTTCTATGTAAATCCTTATTGGCGACGAACATGGTTTTATCTTTTGGAGATATGGATGGCCTCTTGCTACTACTTTGTTATTGACCATCTACCATGATTTTGTCGTTGAATTGGTTGTAATACTATATGTATGTCAACTTTTTATATTCAATAAATGGTTTTTTGAAGTCAATTGATAAAATAAATTTACTAAACCATTTAAATGAAGCTCAAAACTTATATAATTTTTTAAAATTTATAGAATCTATACAAATAGATTGATGCATAACTAATTTTATATTTCAAATTCTTATGGCATTATTCAAGACATAAAACTCTACTCAGTCATCATGAAGCAAAGCTTGATGAATATCGAACAAAAATATTAACAGCTTAGTAATTTTAAAACTTAGATCACACATGATATCATGTAAAATCAATTATAGATAGATTCTCTAGCTTGAAACTAAGAATAATGCTACACTTGCATTACTCTGTTACACAATTTTCATTACATTATGATGTGGCACATGCCATAACCATACAAATTTTTAATTATTTTTAATTTTTAATATTGTAATAGAATTTGTGTGATTGTGGTATATGTCACATCATGATGTAATAAAAATTGTGTAAAAAAGTTGTGTAAGTGTAGCATTACTCTTAAACTAAAAATAATGCTATACTTACATCACTCTATTACACAATTTTCATTACATTATGATGTGGCACATGCCACAACCATACAAATTTTTAATTATTTTTAATTTTTAATATTGTAATAGAATTTGTGTGATTGTGACATATGTCACATCATGATGTAATAAAAATTGTGTAAAAAAGTGGTATAAGTGTAGCATTACTCCGAAACTAATAGTTATAAAAAAAAAAAAAAAAATCAGTTTGCATACTATGTTTGCTAGGGCTATTATCATTCCAGAGACATTTTAAAAAAAAAAAAACTCAACAGAAAAGGACAGATTTTTTATTTTATTTTATTTTATTTTAACAATGAGAGGACAATTAACAACCTGAAAGTGTTAAAGTTAACTGTCTCGGGGGCATATATTTTATAAATTGAAAACTAAAATTTCTCAAAATATAAAAATTTAACTTAAGAAATATGAAAAGTAATGAAAAACTTTAAAGTTAAATGATATGAAAAACTAAATAAAAATATAATTTCCAGAAAATAAAAAAATGAAAAGTTGGGAAAAAAATAAAAATTTCCGAAATTTTAGAAAAAATCTAAAATCTGAAATTAAAAAAAAAAGAAAAAAAGAACTGAAAAACTGGGAAAAAATAAAATTCAGTTGTCTCTGTCCCAACTAGCAACGATAGCATACTTATGCGTTATCCAAGCCTAGATCACTCCTGGCAAGGTGACCTTGGCCTGGTTGCCCATGGTAGGCTCCATCCAAGCCAAATCGCGCTAGGCCTGGCAACTTTGGCCAAGTCACTGACTGCTATTTTAGCCGACTGATGCCTTGGATCGAGCCTGTTGCCATGGCCTACGTGTGATCCAAGCCAGATTGCTAGTAAATATAGTTGCGGCGATTAAAAAAGTTCTTTTATGTATTTTTTTATTTATTTCTTGATTCGATAATTATTTATTTTAAATTTGTTTTTAATATTTTCAATATTTCAATATTCTTTTTTGTTTTTTTTCCTATTTCTTATTAAATTTTGAGATTTTTTTTTTAAAATTTTGCTCGCTTTACAAAATATTGATATTCTCTTTAGTGTTTCAATTTTTTTTTTCTTGAATTTTCAGAATTTTCTTTTCTAGAGTTTTTCCTTCTTTTTTAATTTTTAATACTTTTTAATTTTTTTCAATATTTTAGATTTCCTTAATTTTTCCTAAGTTTTATAAACTTTTCACATTTTATTTTTTCAGATTTTTTTTGAATTTTTAGAAAATTTTATTTTTTAGCCTCTTTATAAATTTTTTAAAGTCAAAGGCAAATATGGGTAATACTCTACTGACAAACGAATCTCACAATCCTCGACAACTTTGACTAAATATGAATAGTCGTTCTTTATGAACGAATGGCCATTCATCGTATGAAGAACAGTCATTCATAAGGAAGAAATGGTCATTCCATTCCATGAGGAAGGAATGGTCATTCCATCATGGAATGGTCGTTCCTCCAGATGGAATGGCCATTCCTTCCTACAAAATGGCCATCCCATAGGACAGAATGGTCATTCCATCCTCTGGAATGGCCATTCCATGAGGAATGACCGTTTCTCATTCAAGGAATGACCATTTCTCTAGCCATTCCCTTTCATAACGGCCATTCCTCATCCAAGGAACGATCATTCCTCCAGCTATTCCCTTCATGACAGTCATTCCTTACGTCTAGTCGAAATCATTTTGTAACCGTTCTTTATTCAGTCCCTTTCATGACGATCGTTCCCTCTTAAGGAACAGTTATTCCTTACATCTAGTCAAAATCATTTTGTGACCGTTCTTTATTCGACAAATATGGTACTTCATATTTGTAAGAGGGTGTCATTCTCTTTTAGGAAACAACTAAGAACCTATAAGGTTATTTAAGTATTTTTCCCTAAGTACAAAACAATCAATATCATTACATTTACACCCAACAATAGTAAAAAACCCCCAGGTCTCAAATAAAAATTTTGTTAATATTATGGTATTCTTTTGTGTAAACAAGATATAATATTACTTTTTACAATTGATAAACTGAAAATTTGATGACATTATCCATGGTATAAAAACTTAGCCAACCAACAGGAATTTATTATTTCTAATAATGTTAATGACCAACAGGAAAAGCAAAGCACCCAACTCTCTAGAATAAAGCTCACTGCAACCTCTGCCATGCCTATTTAATTACTTTTTTCTCAGTCATTGGGTTGATATCAAACCAAGTTGATTTTGATAATGTGTATGTAATAATTTGGATTTAAAGAAAAACACAATCGATTACAAAAACAAGAGAGAAAACTAACCAAGTGTTTCACTCGCCTATCTTGAAGATAGTTCAGATTTGAAGTTGGTACGAGAAGCCAAGTAGTTCACGCATCATTAGGCAACTGGGACTTTGTTTCGGGTTCATAAATTTGATCATCACCATCAGTATCTATTTCAGCATTGTTATGTTCTGCCCTGAAAATATCACAGTCATGGCAAAACCTATCACCTTCAGGTATAGTAAAATAGACTATCATCATTAGTGCCCTAGCACACAGCCACACACTACACTTCACATGAGCATAAGGATCAAAAGGCCCAACTGTTGCATTTCCAAAATGATGGTAATTACAAAAAAAAAATTATTTGGCATCTGAGGAAAAAACAATATACTTTTAATGTCCATTTTGGATTAAAAGTATTGCATCAAACTCTTCTTTGATGTCCAGAAAATAAAATTTGGCAACTACGGTCACCTTTAACCATGCCAAAATTGATATGATATACAAACTGAATTTGTTCCAGGTTCAGTAGTTAACAAACCCAAACCAAATTGTAGAAATATGCAATCACAGAAGAAGAAATACCTGTAAGACTCAAACCCTCCCTTTAAACAAATGAAAGACAAATTCAGTGCAATGTTGTTTCAACTTTTCTTCATTTTTCAGCAAGGATTTCACCAGTAAGGACTTTCCAAGATGTGGAACTTATGCAATCAAATTTATCAGATATTAATAGCTTAGGTAATTAATGCAGATAAACTTACATACTTGAAAATACATATCTGGAATGCGTGAACCAATCCATAGATTTCTATTAACTATCTAAGCGTCTCATCACAACCACCAATGCACCTGATCACATGTATAGGAAATTCAACAAGAGATAAAAGCTTCAGATTCCACAGAACTATAGAAATCTTTAAATATTTCCCGCTGATCGAAAAATAATAGTATGGAGTACACACCTAAATGCATTATAATAAATGAAAATTATTATAATGACCTTCTGGTTAAAACTAAACTAAATAAAAAGTAAATAAATAAAATTAATGAAAGTACCTGATACCATCTGATTTGAAAATCTCCTATGCTTAAAATATACAAAACTATTGCTCTTAACTTTGAATTTTACCAATAACAATCTAGCCACAAGTGTTGTTCTAATTCATTAGGAATCCTACTGCTATTATTACAAATTTAATTAGTATCTCACCTCTTTTTAACTACTCACCACAGAAGAATGCTTCCATACAAACTAAACACTTGAGTCCTGAGAGCTATCTCAAAATAAGTAAAACTGGAGCACTCACCATAATCCTGTCTTATGTATCATAATCTATAGTATCTAATTTATTTTTCTACTACTCACCATAGAAGAAGAGCTCAATCACAAACTGACCCCTAACAGCGCTCTCAAGATACTTAAAACTGAAGAAACAACTCATATCAGAATTTTGTCCTATGTAACTAAGCAAAAGATCGAGGCATCATGTTAGTTAGATGTAATCCTAAACTGAACAGATAGAAAATCTTAATTAATATTTGAAGTACATGATATCAAATATTTCTTCACCATACATAACAGAAAAAGAAACATGAATTTGTACACCCAAATGCTACAGTAAAAGAATCAAAACAATCCAATTCAAAAACTTAAAAAATCATCCCATCCAGACTAATTAAGATAAGCTAATCCAATTCAGAAAAATCATTTAGAGTAAGTTAAGATAAGCTATAAGCTGATGCAATTTCACAAAAAAAAAAAAATCAAGTGTAAGCACATCAAAAGACTAACCTTCTATATAGCAGAAAGAAGTTTACGAGCACAATGATTCTAGTCACTTCTCATAAAAGCATCAATCCTACAATGAGTTGAAGGCATAGAAAACCTTAGCACAAAAGAATGACAAATATCATTAGATATTCCTCTTCTGATAGAAAAGCAATGAGCCGCATTCCCGAGCATCAATGCTGCAATACTTCCTCAAGCTGATAGCAAGCAAGATATTGTAACATTGTTTGGCTTCATCCCTTCTGTCTGCATCTCTCTAAAAAGTTCCAATGCCTCAATACATTCCATTTTGTGAGAAACTTGCAATCATTGACGTCTAAGACACAACATTTAATTCCACTCCTTGGCTCTGGAATTGCCTAAAGACCTCCAATGCATTGTCAACAAGACCACTCCTATAGAGAATCGTAAAAAAAAAGCATTGCAAGCACTTACATCCAAATTTTCCATTTCATGAAACAATTTGGAAATCTTCCATGTACACCCACAGTTGCCGTACATATCAATAAGTGAACTACTAATGCACTTGTTCTCCAATAAACCCTCCTTAATCACAAAACCATGAATCTCTGAATCCCACGTTTGGGATTCTTCAATCGCCCACAGTGGAAAGAACACTAGAAACACTGTCCCCCTCAGGTGTAAATCCTTCCAAATGTATCCTCTGAAACAAAAGAACCACCTCTTCATAATGTCCACTATGATTAAACCTTGCTATCATACCATTCCAAGACAACACATTGGGTTCGACTCTTAAACGACCCATCTTGTTAAAGATTTTTTTTCTCTACATCCACACATCCTTGTTGCGCGTAAGTCGCAAGCAGAGCACTAAAAGTTTTCGCATCCGTTTGGGATAATCTATCAAACACTTTGTGAGCATCCCCAATGTTCTGACATTTAATGTACATATAAATCAAAGACGACTGAACAAACGAATCTCAATTAAACCCGTATACAAACAACATTGCATGAACTTGTTTTCCAGTTTCCAATGGCGACAATCTAGTGCAAGCATAAGGATATTAGGCAACAAGTAATTATCAGGTGCCAGACCGTGAGAGAACATTTGAGCGAATACAAGGAGTGACTGAGTAAAAAGATTTTGTTTCGAGTGGGTGTAGATAAGAGTAGAGTAGAAAAAGGTTGTCAACTCAAGGGTAGAAGAAAGGATTTGGTTTGCGTCATCGAAGTCTTGGTGATTTGCATATTGAGACAGAAACTTTGTTGCGAGATCCGTGTCATTAGAAACGTCGGTTTTGAGAATGTGAGCATTGAGCATGCGCTTGCTTTGTCTGTGATAGAGAAGAATTGAGTGAGTCGAGGGTATGAAAGATTGAGCGTTGAATGTTTTCGAAGTGAGGAAGAGCTTGTTTTCGAAACGGAGCATTATGATTGCAGTAGATGAATTACATCATCAAATGACGAAGTTAAATAAATTAAATAAAAGTCAAATAAATTTAAGAAAAATGAAATCTCAAAATTTTCTCATTCAATCCTAATGTGATAGTAAATTAGCACTGTTATATTAATTCCCACTACACTTAAGACACCCAAAGACAACCTCATTCCTTATTAGTTGTTTGAAAAGAACAACCAATAAGAAACAGTCATTCCTTTCATTTAAAAAAGAATAATTGCTCCTTATTATGAGCAGTCATTCCTTACGAAAGGGATGGATATTCCTTTATAAGGAACAAAAATAGTCATTCCTTTATAAAGAACAATCGTTCTCTATAAAGACACGATCGTTTCTTTGGTCTAGTCAAAGTTATTTTCTACCTTCAGTATGGTGAAGTTAATGTGACAACGTCAACTTAATTGCTACGTTGGGGTTTAAGAGAAGTTTGTGAGAAAATATTATGGGTTTAGCGTTATTATAAATTTCATATCAGGGCCAAAGGTTTCAAGTTCGAAACCTATATATATAAATCAAATAAAGAAAAAAAAAAATCCAAGTTTGATGTAGAAAGGTCTATTGATCTAATATAATTTGATGATTTTTTAATCTGATATTGATGATTTTATTTTCCTCCAATATTTTTATTTGAAAACTAAATTTATTTTAGACATCAGAAGCAAGAATTAATACTCCAATTGATTTCAATAGAATAGGATGAAGATTTATTAATTTATTTTTCAAATTGAAATTGAAATAATAAAGACTTCTATAAATTACACTCTCATTTTCACCATATTTGAAGACTAGGAAGTTAGTAACTTGATCTCTTGGAGCTTTACTAAAATATTGTTTTAAGAGTGGTTTTATTCACCCATTAATGGAGTAAAAAAACCCCATTTTTTTAGTAATTCCTATAATTACAAATTTATCTTTGCAATCGCTATTCAACCTGGTTATTTTTTTCCTAAGGTTAGGTAGTTTTTAGGACTAAACTGTCAACTCTTTGAAAAGTCGGGACTACAGAAAACTCCTAATATCTGTTCCCATGTGGCAGATTTATTGGTTCTCATATATGAACTCATCCTACAAGAAAAGTCTTTACCACACCAGATTACTCATATAAAATGCATGATTCATCCTTCGCAGCTTTCATGAAATTTTAGAACCACTGTAAACTGCCATCAGACTCACCGTCGCAAGCTTTTCCGGTGACAAGGACGCCGTCAAGGTGGTATTATTTTTTCTATTATTATTTTTCGTTATTTATTAGTGTTATTTTGAAGTATTACACAATCCTGAAAACGATCAAGTTAGCGGAAACTATGGAGTCACAAACTAGATTCAAACTGCAGTGTTTGCTAATAAAATTGTCCTCAGCCTTCCATTTTATGGCTACGCTTAGCAGCTTGCTGATGCTAATAACCGTGGATTTTTTGCCCCATTTGTTAGGGTTGCTTTATCCTCAGATGGATCGGCTGGGTACGGCCTTCCATTTAAGCAGGAAAGGTTTATTGCTGTGAATATTTGTTCTAATTAAAAATTTTCATTGCGTGGTAGATTTGGAGACGAAAAATTCATAGTGTTGATATGCACATCTTTAGATTTATGTAGACGAACTGAATAATATTTTGAACATGTATTTTTATTTTTAATAAGGCAAATAAACCAAACTATTTGAGATATTTATAATTTTCTTTGATTTTGGGTAATTATATACAATTATAAGAGATTAAGTTGAATTTTAACCGTCTCCATATATGAATCATGAGCGCAATGCATCTGTCATCAATGGTTTTGGTAATTACTTCTATTTTCTTATTTTTTTCTTAGTGAATATCTAGAATTCCATTATGTCTCAATAATTGAGGTTGGTATTAGTGTATGCGTGCACCATTTTTAGGAAATTAAGTTATTTATGTGCTAAAAATTTAAATGTGAATGAACAATTATTGCATATATATCAAAACAATCTTATGTTCATTGGACTATAGTCATAGAGAAGTACACATTTGATTATTTCTTGTGGTATGTTATCACATAAATTATTAAAATTCAAATCAATGGTATGTGAAATTGCATCAACCATCAAGTGAGCAATTTCAGGTTCAAAATTTTAAGAACCACCGTAAACTGCCATCAAAATCGCCATCGCAAGCTTTTCCGGTGACAAGGACGTTGTCAGGCTGGTATGAATTTTTCTATTAATATTTTTTCGTTATTTTTGTTTTATTAATGATATTTCGAAATTTGTAATACATCTTTTTTTTTTTTTTTTTTCTTTCATTCCAATAGGGTTCAGTCTGCAACTTGCCAAACTCCCACCAAACAACGAGATCTTCGCTTACTTTTTCACCAATCCGTCTATTTCTTCTCCGCTCTTTCAAGTACCCTAGACGTCTATGCTCTCAACCGGATGATACTTCAAATTACCACCAAAACCCTGGTGCTGAGAGCCTCAACTCTAGAGATTTTCAGCAAATACCAAACAGGGTTAATGTGGATGGTGCAAGGCGTTGTAGGGAACAATATTTTTCCTACTCAAATGAGATTCATAGTAGGATGGTAACTTCTCAAGTAGTAAAGGAATCAACTAAGGCCTCGGAAAGTAGCCAAAATAATGGTATCCTAGAGGAGTTGGATGGTTTCATTAAGGAAGGAAAGTGAAAGAAGCTGTGGAATTTTTAGGCGTGTTAGAAAAGCAATGTATTCCAGTTGATTTGCCGCGATTGCTAAAGCTAATGCAGGCGTGTGGGGAAGCCAAAGGTTTAGAAGAATCAAAAACTGTGCATGAACACATTGTAAGAGCAACGAACCCTCTTAAAGTCAGCACCTACAACAAGATCTTAAAAATGTATTCATAATGTGGATCTATGGATGATGCGTTTAATGTCTTTAATAATATGGAGCAACGCAATTTGACATCTTGAGACACCATGATAACAGGCCTTGCAAAGAATGGTTTAGGGGAGGATGCCATCGATTGCTTCTCTCGATTCAAGCGAACAGGACTAAAACCGGATGGTCAGATTTTCATCGGGGTTTTCTTTTCCTGTAGTGTTTTGGGTGATTGTGATGAGGGAATGTTGCACTTTGAATCAATGATCAATGACTAAGGGATTATTCCATCCATGAAGCATTATGTGAGTATAGTTAACATGTTAGGAAGCACAGGGTATTTAGATGAAGCCCTGGAATTCATTGAAAAGATGCCAATGGAGGCAAGTGTTGATGTTTGGGGGACATTGATGAATGTTTGCAGAATTCATGGGAATCTGGAGCTTGGTGACCGATGTGCTGAGCTTGTTGAGCAGTTGGATCCCTCACGTTTGAATGAGAAGACAAAAGTAGGCCTTGTACCTGTTAAAGCATCGGATATTGTGAAAGGGAAAAAAGAGAGAAAGTACCATGACTTTCAAACAGGAGATACATCTCATCCAGAGAGTGATAAGATATATGCTCTTATTAGAGGTTTGAAGGCTCAAATGAAAGAGGCTGTATCGCAAGGTCTCCTCTGTAGCCATGCCCGTGCTCCCATTTGGATAGTAACGGACTTTTGTTTTTGTGGCGATTGTCATGCTGCAATAAAAATCATCTCGAAAATTGTTGGTAGAGAACTGATCATTATACAGGCGGAGGAGAGATTCCACCATTTTAAAGATGGATTGTGCTCCTGTCGGGACTATTGGTGACCACATTTGAGTCTAGGGTACTCAGTTAGCACTCTTTGAGTTGGTAGCTCATCCAAGAGGCCGGAAACCAATTGAGGAATTTTGTGAAGAAAGATTTTGTTCCTTATGGTCATACACCATGTCCAATTAAATAGATTTTTTTATGCATTTAATCAGAAGAACAGGAAAGGTCCCCAAGATATATTTATGTTTCAATTTTACATCAAAATATTCTTTTTTAATTTCTTAATATTTTGTGAATAATGTTATGATTTATTCTCACAAAAATGTTCGGTTATTTGTAGGATTTGAGAGGCTATCAAGAATGAGTAACTTGAGTGTCCATATTTAAGTTTCAACTGATTCAATTCATTCCATCTCTAAAGACCCACAATTTTCTTTAAATTTTGTAATAATGTTTAATCATGATGTTTTAAACTCTTAAATTAGTAAATTCATACTTTTTTTCTCTCAAGGACAGGTCAGGTCAGGTAGCTCTCGGGACCTGGATTTTCTTTTTCTTAAAAAAAATACTAATAATACTTAAGGTATGTAACATTGAACCTAAATAAATATTAGTAATATATAGTAGTGGTGGCGACCAATGCCTTGCAAGTTTCAAGGCCTTGATTACGTCTAATTTCTTTAATTTATTTCAGTATCTCTTTCAGCACTGTTATGTTCAGCCTTGAAAATATCACAGTCATGGCAAAACCAATTACCTTCAAGTACAGTAAAATAGACTACCATCATTGGTGCCCTGGCCACACTATACTTCACATGAGTATAAGGATCAAAAAGGCCAAACTGTTGCATTTCCACAATGATGGTAAACCTGCAAAACTAAAATATATTTAAGAAAAACAGTACTTACAGACAAAACAAAATTTTGGCATCTGGGGAAAAAAGCTATGTACTTTTAATGTGAAATTCCTCTTTGACGTCCAGAAAACAAAATTTGGCAACTACGATTACCTTTAACCATGCCAAAATTGATGCGATATACAAACTGAATTTAATTTGAGTCCTGAGAACTATCTCAAAACAAGTTTACGAGCAAATATATCTCTCAAACCCATAGCTTTCATCATATCTCTCACCGCATAGCTTTCATCATATCTCTCACCACATCAACCTCAGTCCACATGCCCTTGGAAACATATATATTGGACAGAAGGATAAAGTTCCCAGAATTTGTAGGTTCCAATTCAAAGAGACGTTTAGCAGCAGCCTCACCTATACACACATTGCTATGAACTCTACAAGAACTAAGCAAAGTTCCCCAAACACAAGCATTTGGCTCGAAAGGCATTCGCTCAATCATGTTATATGCCTCTTCTAGCCTTCCAACATGATCTAGAAGGGTCACCATGCAAGCATAATGCTCCATCCTTGCTTCAACATGCTCTTTACACATGCTATCAAAAACTTTGCAGCCTTAATCGCCTAGGCCACGTCAGCAGTGATAATGCACAAGTGAAGCTAATAGAACAAGGCTTTTGTCCACTTCTTTGCATCAAATGAAAAATCTCTATAGCTTCTTTAGCCTTTCCATGCAGAGCATATCCACGCATTATAGCGTTCCAACAAACCAAGTTTTTGGATGACATCATTTCAAAACAAAGTTGTGACATTTGAATCCTTCCACACTTAGCATACATATCACTATTCTGATAAAAAAAAAATCATCAGATATTACTCTTCTGCTAAAAAAGCAATGAGCCGCCTTCCCGGGCATCAATACTTCCACAGGCTGATAGTAAGGTATTGTAACATTGTTTGGCTTCATCCCCACCATCTGCATCTCTCTAAAAATTTCCAAGGCCTCAATACCTTTCCCATTTTGTGAGAAACCAGCAATCATTGACGTCCAAGACACAACATTTAATTCCATCCCTTGGCTCTCGAATTGCCTAAAGACCTCCAACGCATTGTCAAGGAGACCATTCCTACAGAGACCCGTAACAAAAGCATTACAAGCACTTACATCCAAATTTTCCATTTCATGAAACACTTGTCGTTAAAGAATTTTTTCGCTACATCCACGCACCCTTGTCACGCGTAAGCCGCAAGCAGAGCACTAAAAGTTTTCACATCCAGTTGGGCTAATTTGTCAAACACTTTGTGAGCGTCCCCAATGTTCTGACATTTAATGTACAAATGAATCAAAGAAGACTGAACAAACGAATCTAAATTAAAGCCGTATACAAACACCATATGAATCACATTGTCATCGAAGTCTTGGTGATTTGCATATTGAGACAGAGGTTTTTTGCGAGATCCGTGTCATTAGATACGCCGGTTGTGAGAACGTGAGCATGCGCTTGCTTTGTTTGTTATAAAGATGTCAAGATGAATTGAGTGAGTTGAGGGTATGAAAGATTGAGTGTTGAATGTTTTCGAAATGGAGCATTATGCTTGCATGGTTACCCTTATAGGCTATGTTGGAAGGCTAGAAGAGGCATATAACATGATTGAGTGAATGCCTTTCGAGCCAAAGGCAAAGTTCTTGCAGAGTTCACGATAATGTGAGTAACTGAGTATATGGTTCCAAAGGCATGTCGACTGGGGTGGATGTGGTGACAGATACGATGAAAGCTATGGGACTAGTGAAAAATAGACTCCAAATGCCTCTTCCCACGTGGCTGATATTTATATTTGAACTCATCCTACAAGAGTATTCCTTACCACACTAGATTACTCATATAAAGCCAACATTCATTATCCACAGTCATCAAATTTTTCGATCCACCATAAACTACCATCAAACCTCCTGTCACGCACTCGCACCGTTGAAAAGGACGCCGTCAGGCCGGTACTTATTTTTCTATTATTTAATTTTCTTTTAATTTTCTTTCATTCTTCGAATGAAAATTTTACATGTTATTTAAATATTAAATACCTCTATTTTGTCACACACTTTTTTAATAGAAATTTTCACTCAATTTTGCTTAAGGAATGTAGGATAGGGTTTGATCTTGTTGACTATTTTGTTTGTTAATGTAATTTTAATGGCAACTGGATTGGTTTCAACTCTTCGAAACGTATGGCCATTTTCATTATTAAAATCTGATGATTTGAGAGCTTCTGATGAGTTAGTTCGCAAGCTTTGCATACCGGAACACACGAAAATGTTTGTTTTCGCGATTAGAAAACCTGAATCAAAATCTGTGTTGTTTATACTTTGTGCCCAGAATTTATTGGAAAAGACTGGCTTTAGATGTCAGAGTGTCTTATCAGGAAAGTGCGACCTGATAGTGTTGTAGCTCAAGTGAGTGTCTTATGAAAATATGAGAAAAAGGTGGGTACGAACCAAATCGGTGTCCTACCATGGGCAACATTTGGAGCATAGCCCCTTGAATTGTGTATAGAGATGGGACTGAATGTGTTGTTGAATTAGCCAGATTGGGACGTTGATTCAATATCTACATGAGGCATGTTAGAAAGTGAAGCAAACAGATGGCACCAAGATTCAAAAATCTATAGAATCACTGAAGTACAGGTTGAAAAAAGTATAGATTGAATAAAATAAGAATTAAAACTCATTGATGATTTCAAAAAGTTTCATAAATTGATGATGAGAGATTCTTATGTACAAATTGAATATAGGCAGGATTACTTGTATTATCAATTATCATGGGTGTTCAAGTTTCACGCAAAATAAAAATATTTATTAATAATAATTTTCATTCCTTAATAGTCTTAAAATTGTCAGGAATTTTTTTTGAAAATTTTTTTTTAAATATTTTTATTTTGTAATTAGTTTATTTTCCTGATTATTACCGATTAAATAATAAAATAATATAATAAAATTCTTCATAATATTCCTCAACCAACAACAATTATCACAATTCAACAATAAATTTAAACATTCAACAATCTCTCAATTAATTTATTGAATGGTACACTTTTTACATATTATCGTACAAAGAACAAAATAAAAGAAGAATGAACCTCAGGTAAACAGAACTATTTCAATGTCATACTGCATATAGACCCTTAAATCCTTACAACATCCGGAGCTGAAACAAACTGCCCAGTTGCATCCTTTGCTTAGCAACCTGTCGATTGTTAAATAGTAAAAAATTAACCCCAACACAAAAGAATTATGCCTAGTACAGCAGTTCTTGAAATGAAAATGCATTAGTGAACAAGCTGTATGGCAAACATGCAAGCCATACAGCTCCTACCTAATAATCAGCTAATCACCAGTGAGGCTTTCGTAATCATAATACTGGCTGCATAAAATAATGCACAAGATCTAGGAGTTATTTTCAAATTATACTTTTGTATACATGTATGTAGTTTAATGTATCTACCACTACTATGTTTAATATACCACTAGTAGTACTATACATCCCAAGTTCGTATTCCAAGTGATGTGGCCTTATTTTTAGAAATAGATACCATTGATCACATAATAACATGATCCACAAACACCACCAAAATAATGACAATATTTAGAATGCAAAACTAGGGTATATGATCTGCTTCAACATACAGAGCAGCAACCACACCAATAAGTGAACACGAAAGGACAATTGCATAAACATCAATCAGTGTATCCAAATAAATCACTAGCTAATATCAGTACTAAAAACTCTAAAGTCTATAATCTACTAAAGGTCAAACATGGAGGAAATATAAACTAATTCAATAAAAGATCAAGTTCAAAAGTCATCTTATGCCCCAACGCTTTTAGGAAGGCTATTAAACAATTCATGTCATTTCGGAAGAAGGTAAGTTAGAATCTAACATTTTCTCTGACACCTCTTCCTGTCTCCAACAAAAATGTAGTATATAGATATGCAGGTCACTTATAAAAAATTAATAGGGATACGTTACAATTCTTTGTCATTATTTATAAGAAAGAAGACCATAGAAATTAACCTGCTACATCAGGACATTGTTGTCCCCTTCAAAAGTAGATTGCACATCAATTTCACTTTTCAAATGACCAACATGATTTTCAGTCTTCAGGCCTTGTCCTCCACATGATTCAGGGCATTCCTAAAAGAACAAGATGATCCGAATCAGGACCACTTAACATGAATGTAAATAATTGATGTGTAGTTGAAGTTCCTGACCTGTAGTGTTCATTGATTGTGCCAGGTAAAAGTAGCCTTGAATGCACTTGAAATAACATGAATGGTTTTGTTTGTGATAGACCTCCCACTAAACATGTTTACCAATACAAGGGGCATAAGGGACAATCGGGAATGTGAGGGCTTTGCTGTTGGTTGTTAGGGGAATTAGTTACAATCACGTGTGAGTAGGGAATCAAGTTGTTATTTGTGTGAGTGGGGAATCAGGTTGTTAGCATAGAGAATGGGTAGTCTGGAAGTTAGTATAAATAAAGGAGGTCAGTGTTGGTGAAGGGGGGGAGATAAAAATAGTGCCATTGTGGGAGGTCCCCGCTCCTCGAATTGCCGGGATCTATCATTGAGTTTATCAATTGTTTTGGTTGTTCTTTGCTTTTCTCCATTAATATACTTGGTTGAGGCTTGTTTGTGGTGAACATATTCTATTATCTTGTACTGTTTGGCTATTGATTGTTAGCAGTGCAGGGAGTCTCATCAGTTTGACTGAGGTGTCCTATTCACATATAACATCTTCATGTAGTTTGCAGCAGAACTCATAGCATATCTGTTGTAGAATCAATAATGGGGAGGAAAGGGGGAGGATAGCAGCAGAAATAACAACACTAGTTTATTAGTTAAGATCATCAATAGATAGGTCCAGTATAATTACTTCTATTCAAATACCACATATTACTGAAGCAATCGGGATAAATTTATTAGCATCACTAAGTGAAAAATATACACTTTCAATAGAATCAAACTCCCTACTTACTTTGCAAACAGATAAGAGTCAATTGGGAAAATTTTGTAGATGTGTCAACACTGGCAAATCCAGTAACATATATACTCAGTTCATACTAGATACTATAAATGTAAGGGAAAAGAAGGGAGAAAAGTTTAATCCCAAAGTTACAACAAAATTTAATTTTCACAATACAAGTTATCGAGATGCTTACGTCTTTGCAAGGAGAGGCAATAGTCGCGGTTGATGACTTGGATAATAAAGCAACAGGATTTCACATCCATTTGGTGTAATAGCGAATGCCCGCCTTGATAATGCATACCTTATAGCTATTGATAAGCCAATCTAAAAGGAGAAGAATGTTAATTTCCAGTAGTTCATTAAGTTTCTCAGAATTACCTGCATCCCTGGCCCAAGAATCATATACAACTGCAAAAGTTTTGCAACTAAAGGGAGACCAGATTTAAAATCCATTATTACCTTTGATATGTACATTGCTGTTGATGCTATATTTACATGACCAGATGTTAAAGCGGCCATGAAAGCTGCAAATCTCTAAAAATAACACAAATATATAAGAGCTTAGAAAGTCATCTTATCAGATAAATTAAGCTAGAAGAAGATAACAATGTGCCATCTATCAGCAAGGTAATTACCTGATCTGGGTCTTTGATTGCACTAAGATATTCTCCATCAAGTGAAACATCAACAATTGAATTCTACAAATTCTCCTTGGGGATTCGGACATTATCAAACCTGAAAAAATTCCAAAACTTTTGAGTTACATCTTAACTGTAGAGAGCATAATTGTTTAAGGTCATTCAAACATAAAGTAGAGCAGTTTAGCTACAAAAGTTCTTATAACTCTTTCCAAATTCGACCATTATCAACCCCATTCAAACCAATTTTATGACCACAATCAGCTATCCGAATATTAGGACTAATTTTACCATTTGCATCCTTGATCTGGCAAATGAATGCATGAACCCCTTGATATTTCCCATTAATTTCAAGCTGCGAAAAGACCACCATCTGTGTTGCATGCTAAACAGGCACAACAACAAAAACTATGTAAACACAGATGCTGCAAGCACAATTTCTACCCATGGCATGGGAATCAAATTGAACAACAAAAATTGCCAACCAAATCTTAAAGAAAGAAAAATTTCTTACATTGGCTGCTCCACCAATACAATATTTTTGTGCTGACTCACAAGGAGTGTTTACAACAAACTCTCCAGTGTTTGAATCATAAGTGGTAACTGTTTCAATTCCTTTAATGTAAAAATAACAAACCCAACACAAAGTTCAAAAATTAAGAACATGGTAAGATTCCACAAATCAATTAACAACCTTGTCATACATACATTACTTCCATGTCCCAACTCTGTCATTACAAAGCAAACTTTTACCACATAATTCTCAGTGTCTTTCAGCCACTTGTCGTGGTGTCACTTCGTTCCCAGAAACTTTATGGCCCCACCCCTGCATTCAAAATCCATAATAACTTCAAATCAATGACTACATTACACATATTCTAGTCTCTTAATCCTTAAAGAAGAACAAAATAACACCAATATTTATAAACACATATGTTACTAACTTCAAATTAATAACTACATGACGCCACCTTCTTATCTCTTAATCCTTAAACAATAACAAAATAACACCAATTAACAAACAAAAACGAATGCCAAATACCGCATATGCATATCAAAATCTCAAATAAGAAAAGAAAAAGCCAATTAGCAAACAAAAATGAAAACAAAAATACCCAAAAGCCATATCAAAAACTCAACAAATCATCAGCTTAAAACGAAAGCTAAGTACCGGTTTCGCATTTTTTTCTTCTTTGTTATAAGAGAGCAACTCTTCAAAGCTCAAACAAATTAAGAAGACCAGAAATTAATTGAGAAGTAGATTGAGAGGCAGGTAGCTTGAACATAGAAGTTTGTTGAGGAAGAAAAAAGACCCCCAAGTCAATAGTAAACTCGATCTATACCGATTATAAATAGCATAAAATGTTTGTTTTTGTGTGTGCCTTGTATGGGTTCAATACTTTGATCAATCAACAGTAATTTATCATTTCTAAAATGTTAATGATCAATTTATTGCTCTTCATTACATAATATTCGAATATCAAACCATACAAGGATTTGAATCCACTTTTGTACTACTAGACTCATCTTGGCTTATTCTCAAATAAAACATAACTTCAAATAGATACTCAACTTTGAACAGCTTTCTTTCTTGGAAAAGCAAAGCACCCAACTCTCTACAATGAAGCTCACTGCAACCTTTGCCATGCTTATTTTAATTACTTTTTCAAAGTCATTGGGTTGATATCAAACCAAGTTGATTTTGATAATTTGTATGTAATAACGTGGATTTAAAGTAAAACACAACCAATTACAAAAACAAGAGAGAGAACTAACCAAGTGTTTCACTTGCCAATCTTAAAGCTAGTTCGGATTTGAAATTGGTACAAGAAGCCAAGTTGCTCATGCATCATTAGGCAATAGGGATTTTGTTGCGATTCATAAATTTGATCATCACCATCAGTATCTATTATTTCAGCATTGTTATGTTCAACCCTGAAAATATCATAGTCATGGCAAAACCAATCACCTTCAGGTACAGTAAAATAGACTATCATCATTGGTGCCCTGGCACACACTACACTTCACATGAGCATAAGGATCAAAAGGCCTAACTGTTGCATTTCCAAAATGATGGTAAACCTGCAAAACTAAAATATATTTAAAAATACAGTACTTACACACAAAAAAAATTTAGCATCCGAGGAAAAAACAATATACTTTTAATGTCAAATTTGGATTAATTAACACCAAAATCAAGCATTGCATCAAACTCTTCTTTGATGTCCAGAAAATAAAATTTGGCAACTACAATTACCTTTAACCATGCCAAAATTGATATGATATACAAACTGAATGCTTTCCAGGTTGAGCAGTTAAAAAAACCAAACCAAATTGTGGAGTATGCAACCATAGAAGACTCGCACCCTCCCTTTAAACAAATGAAAGACAAATTCAATGCCATGTTGTTTCAATTTTTCTTCATTTTTAACCAAGGATTTCACCAGTTAGGACTTTCTAAGATATGGAACTTATGCAATCAAATTTATCAGATATTAATTGCTCAAGTAATTAATGCAGATAAAATTACATACTTGAAAATACATACCCACAAATTTTGTTCTAATTAATTTGGAATGCTACTGCTGTTATTACAAATTTAATTAGTATGTCACCTCTTTTTTCTACTCACCACAGAAGAAGGCTTTCATACAAACTGAACTCTTGAGTCCTGAGCTATCTCAAAATAAGCAAAATTGGAGCACTCACCATCTGTCACCACATCAACCTCAGTCCACATGCCTTTGGAAGCATATATATATTTGACAAAAGGATTTAGTTGCCATAATTTGTAGGTTCCAGTTCAAAGAGATGTTTAGCAGCAGCCTCATCTATACTCACATTATCGTGAACTCTACAAAAAACTAAGCAAAGCTCCCCAAACACAAGCGTTTGGCTCGAAAGGCATTCACTTAATCATGTTATATGCCTCTTCTAGCCTTCCAACATGACCTAGAGGGGTAACCATACAAGCATAATGCTCCATCCTTGCTTCAATACCATGCTCTCTACACATGCTATCAAAAAATTTGCAGCCTTCATCAGCTAGGCCAGCCTAGCTGCAGGAAGATAATACACAAGTGAAGCTAATAAAACAAGGCTTTTGTCCACTCCTTTGCTCAAATGAAAAATCTCTATAGCTTCATTAGCCTTTCCATGCAGAGCATATCCACGCATTATAGCATTCCAACAAACCAAGTTTTTGGATGACATCATATCAAAACAAAGTCATGACATTAGAATCCTTCCACACTTTGCATACATATCACTTAGTGCTGCAGATAGGTAAATATCATCAGATATTCCTCTTATGATAGAAAAGCAATGAGCCGCGTTCCCGACCATCAATGCTGCAATACTTCCATAGGCTTATAGCAAGGTATCACTTTCCCATTTTGTGAGAAACCAGCAATCATTGACATCCAAGACACAACATTTAATTCCATTCCTTGGCTCTGGAATTGCCTAAAGACCTCCAATGCATTGTCAGCAAGACCATTCCTACAGAGACATGCAACAAAAGCATTGCAATCATTTACATCCAAATCCATTTCATGAAACACTTTGGACATCTTCCATGTACATCCACACTTTCCGTACGTATCGTTAAGTGAAGTACTACCCATCTCGTTAATGAGTTTTTTCCCTACATCCACGCACCCTTGTCGCACGTAAGCCGCAAGCAGAGCACTAAAAGTTTTCACATCCGGTTGGGCTAATCTATCAAACACTTTGTGAGCGTTCGTAGTGTTCTGACATTTAACGTAGATATGAATCAAAGAAGACTGAACAAACGAAACTAAATTAAACCCGTACACAAACACCGTATGAATCACATTTTCATCGAAGTCTTGGTGATTTGCAAATTGAGACAGAAGCTCTGTTGCGAGATCCGTGTCATCAGAGACGCCGGTTTTGAGAACGTGAACATGCGCTTGCTTTGTCTGTGATAGAGATGAATTGAGTGAGTTGAGGGTATGAAAGATTGAGCGTTGAATGTTTTCGAAGTGAGGAAGAGCTTGTTTTCGAAATGGAGCATCATGATTACCCTTCTAGGTCGTGTGGGAAGGCTAGAATAGGTATATAACATGATTGAGTGAATGCCTTTCGAGCCAAATGCAAAGCTTCTTGCCGGATATGAATCACGTCCTCAAAGGCCCATAAATTATCAGAAGACTTTTATCAAACAGAAACACGCCCATAAAAAGAAACTGTAAATGAAGCAACTATCTTGAGCAAATGTTCAATACCCATTACACAAAATGAAGAACCCAACAACAGAAACACTTCAAAATCAATAGTAAAAATTTAAAAAACGCCAAACACCAAAATATGAAACAATATATAGTAGTGTTCGTCACATTAATGAATATGAATTAGCTACCAATTTGGGTGGCTAACAGAGTGAAAATTAAGAGGCAAAGATGTTACCAAGAGAGATAAGTAGAGCGGATCATGGAGAAAGAGCCCATTCATTAGCTGAAGTAATTATTTTTTTATCAAGGTCAGGTCAGGTAGTTTTTGGGAATATCTCTTCCGACGTGGCAAACAATTAATGGTTTTTTATATTTGAACTCACCCTACAAGAATAGTCTTTACCGCACCAGATTACTCATATAAGGCCAACATTCATTATTCGCATTCATCAAATTTTTAGATCCACCGCATACTGCCGTCAAACTTCCCGTCTCATCGTCACGCCATTGAAAAGAACGCCTTTAGAGCGGTATGTATTTTTCTATTGTTTATTTTTCCTTTATTTTTTCTTTAATTTTCTTACATTCTTCGAATGAAAATTTTGCATGTTATTTTGAATGGAAAATTTCACTCAATTTTGTTTAATGAATGTAGGATAGGCTTTAATCTTGTTGACTATTTTGTTTGTAACAAGTTTTGGTAATGTTAATGAAAATGTTTGTTTTCGCGATTAAATGATGTTTTGTTGACAGGATTAATAGGGATTATCTACAAATAAGTCTGGGCAGGATTGATTGTATCATGGTGGGTGTTTAAGTTCTAATCATAGAGATCTTTTGGCGAACCATGAACAACATTTTATGAAATAATGAGAAAAAGGTGAGTATGACCAATCGGTGTCCTACCATGAGCAACATTTGGGGGTGGTACTGCAACTTGCGCGGGATTGCTTGTGTATGGAGATGGGATTGAATGTTTTGCTGAATCTTTGTTGTACCTCCTTCAATTCCAAATTTGGGGCATGGGATTCAATATCTACATGAGGCATCTCAGAAAGTGAAGCAGATAGATGGCACCAGGATTCAAAAATCTGTAGAATCACTGACGTACAGATTGAATAAAGTTAGTATTTATAGTTCAACTCATTGATTATTTTAAAATGTTTCATAAATTAAAGATGAGAGATTCTTATGTACAAATTGAGTCTGGGCAGGATTGATTGTATCATCATGGGTGTTTAACTTCTAATCATAGAGTTCTTTTGGTGCAGCAAGGAGTACTCCAATGTTTTTATACAATATTACAAGTCTTGAGATAGATGTTGTTAATTCTTACTTCCTTGTCTACTTCCTTCTCTTTTGCAGCATCCTGATTTGCCTTATCAATGCAAATGAAGCATAATTTTAGTTTTTCATTTCAAGATCCTTTAAATTCCTAATGTTAACCGTCTACCGTGTTACTGTTGTCTTGCTTTAGCACTTTGTGGCTTAGTGCAGTTTTTCTTAATCCCATAATTTTGCTATTATTACTTATTTTGTTTACTTTATTTGTGATGAAGTAATAAGAACTACTTTTTGTATTCCGTATGATTGGAAATCCTATCTGTATTCATTTCTTTTAAGAAAATTTCTTAAATTATGGCTGCCTGCCTTACCATTACTAATAATCTAATTGAGCTGAATTGTTATAAAACTATATTTTTTTCTCTGAATTCAATATATATAACAATGCAATTTAATTTCTAAAAGGTATTTTGATAGAGTTGTAGTGTTGATGTTAATGGTTTCTTATTGTTGAATATTGGGCTTCGATCCAAATTGGATATTGGATGGCCATTTATGCCATAATTGCTTTAGATAATCACTCATCTCTGCAATTGAAGTGGAGAAGGGATCAAGTTACTCTTAGATAATTAATGTGGTTATTACTTTAAATATTTTTGTAATGTAAAATGCTACACTAATAACATTTTATGTTATATTAATATATTTAACATAATAATTGACTGGTTTAAACATTTGTAATATTATATATTATAAAGTATTGTTCCTAATAAAGTTGTCAATCAATTTATTGTTATCATGTTGATAAAGTTTATTGCAATTTATTTTTTCCCTTGCGTGTTGATGTTCATTTTGAGAATCTTTGATTTCGCAATGTTTTTTTCTTAAGGAACGGATATATTGTTGATATTTATATGTCCCCCAGTGTGTCAATTGTTCATGTTGGGAATGTTTGATTTTGTATTATTCTTGTTAACGAACGGCAATTTTGTTGAAATTTATATATGCGGTTGTGTGTGGATTGTTAATGTTTGGAATGTTTTATTTTCTATTGTTTTTGTTAACGAATGATAGTTTAATTTGGTGAAATTTATATGTGCTCGTGTGCAGATTGTTCATTCTGAAAATGCTTGATATTGCTTTGTTTTTGTTAACAAACTGCAACTTTGTTGAAATTTATTTGCGGGAAATTTATTTGTGGGAATGTTTTGTACTATTTTTATATAAGGAATAGTAATTTTGTTGAAAGTTATATGTACCTAGCGTGTGGATTTTCATTTTAGGAATGATATTGTTTTAGATGAATTTGAATGTATATGTTATTTCATTTGTTTTGCAATTTATATCCAATGTGCTGGTATGTAGAGTCAATTGTCAAGAAATTTGATAAGAATTATTCATGTGAATCTGGAGCCTCACGGCAATGGTTATCATCGAAGAGGTAAATTTGGTTTATGTTATGTTCACACAAGTATAGTTTGTATTTGGTGTTTATTGTTCATGGTGTTGCAGCTGCGACAAATGAAGAATGCATTGGGAATTGGTTGGTCACAGTGATGAGATGAACCAACTCTAAACATCTCTATGAAGTATGTTTTGTTGTTGCTAGCTAACCTAGTTGTTGTTTGTTGCCCTAATCTTTAAATTTGCTCGGAATTTCAGTAAGGGGCATAGAATAGAGCAAATTAAACTTCTGTATGTCAACAAGTGTGCTGATTGAATGAACAACCAAGTTGAAAAAACCTGTTATGTTTATTATATCAAAAGCACCAACAAACACTCTTTTACAATCACTTGGCTGCTCATTCCAATTTTTGAAAGAGTTAACCTTGGATGGCTGCTCTCCATAAAAGCCTTTTGCAAAGCATTGGTGCTTTCACTTCGCTCAACCGTTCGAACATGGAGTTATATGAACTCAATGACACCTCACATGTTCCAGGTAAATTATTACAGGTATTTTAAGATTCACTGATTTGTAATTTAATTGTAATTCCTCATTTTGAACACAAATAGTACCCAAAAATATATATTTTAAAGTGTATTTGATTCAAAGCTTATGAATTTGATTAATTATCTTTGAAACATATATTATGAATTTGGTGTTCTAATAATTAAAGGACATATGTATATATTCCAGGTATATGTAAGATGGTGAATCTGCAAGAGCTATAATATGAATTTGGTGTTCTAATAATTAATTATCTTTGAAATGGACGCCATTTGACCGGTGTGTATTTTTCTAGTATTTTTTTTTCATTTTTTTTTTTAATTTTCTTTCATTCTTCGAATGAAAATTTTGTATGTTATTTAAATATTAAAAACCTCTATTTTGTCAGATACATTTTTTTGAATAGAAATTTTCACGCAATTTTGCTTAACGAGTGTAGGATAGGCTTTAATCTTGTTGATTATTTAGTTTGTTACAGATTTTGGTGATGTTAATGGCAATTGGATTGGTTTCAAATCTGCAAAACGGGTTGCCATTTTCATTATTAAAATCTGATGATTGAGAGCATCTGATGAGTTAGTTTGCAGGCTTTGCATACCGGAACACACGAAAATGTTTGTTTTCTCAATTAGAGAACCTGAATCAAAATTGTGGTGTATATACTTTGTGCCCAGAATTTATCAAAGTGATCAGCTTTAGGTGTTCAGAATAAAGTGCAATGTGAGGAGATTGAATTAGGAGATAAAGGTGATAACTCGGTTCCTACTTCTTTGTCTAGCGTGATTGAACGATGTTTTGTTGATAGGATAGCATATGAGAATGTGGCTGGGAGCTTGATTTTGAGGGAGATTTTTGGGATTGGTTTTAATGGTCTTTTTTTGGCTACTAAAAAGGGCAGCCAAGGAGATTGGTTGATCGTTTATAGTGTTTGGATCATCTACGGTTAGAGACCCTGTTGTGGATAAACCTTCTGGGGAAGTTAATTAGGGATAAAGGTCAATGTTTGTTAAGTAGTTTGGTTCCACAGAAAGTGGGTTGGTTGTCTCGTCGATTACAAGGAGATTTTATCTTACTAATGATGTTGAGTCACTAATGGCGAGATTGTTATCTTGATTTGGATTTGTTTGGGTTGAGATTGAGGCCTCCCAATTCTAATTTTGATTTGTCAAAGGAATTTCAGTTGAGGACGCGGTTATTCGATTCCGTCATTTGCACAATCCATTTATCCCTTGCTCTTGGATTTGCGTGATATAATTGTTGATCTCCCATCAATGTCAAGAGCTCTGGCCCTTGCACAAAAGATGTTTCTGATGTGAACAGACGGGAAGTTGTGGAAACTTAAGTTATTTCTAAAGTTTACACCTTTCGAATTGTAGTTGAGGGGTTGAGAATCACTCTTAAGAATGTTGCTCGACTACCTATCAATACATTAGGGATTCTAACTCATCTAATATTGATTTTTCTAAGCTTCCACTTGAGGATAAATAGCAATTATTCCTTGCACATTCTCTACAAAGTAAAGCTAAGAAATTCAAAATTGTGGTAGCAGTAGTGGATACTAGTTATTTAGGTGGGCTTCAGAAACATTGGAATACTCCTATTCCTGATAAGGTCAAACATTTGATTGGGGAGTCTATTACAAGCTGTGAAGATGATAAGGAAACTTCAAATCACATGAATAAGAAACGTTTGTTTTCTAATAAACCCTGTCATGGTGTGGGTGTTGGAGCAACTGCTGTTTTAGGAGCTTCATCTCTCACTAAACTTCATCCTGCATAAACCTTCATGAAGGTTGCAACGTTTAAATTTCCTGTTTTGCTTAAGGTTTTTCTAACCCAAGCCTAGAAAGCAATGGTGATAGCTTTAGGAAACACCAAAGTTTTTGTCCCAAGACTAGGAACTTCTAGATCAAATACTTCTGTCTTAAAGGCAATAACTTTTGCGGTCAAAATTTAGGTAGTGGTGCATGGCATTATAGCCTCTGTCGAGAAGACTAGTTTTTCAACCATGAGAACAACATTTTATGAAATAATGAGAAAAAGGCGGGTACGAACAATCGATGTCCAACCATGGGCACAAACTTGCTCAGGATTGCTTGTGTATGGAGATGGGATTGAATGTGTTGCTAAATCTTTGCGCTCCTTCAATTGCCAATTTGGGCCGTGGATTCAGTATCTACATGAGGCATGCCAGAAAGTGAAGCCAACAGATGACACCAGGATTCAACAATCTATAGAATGACTAACGTACAGGTTGATGAAAGTATAGATTGAATAAAGTAAGAATTAAACTTTTCTCTTATAAATGTATAGTATCTATAGTTCTACTCATTGATGATTTCAAAAAGTTTCATAGCTGATGATGAGAGATTCATATGTACAAATTAAATCTAGGCAGGATTAACTGTATTATCATGGGTGTTTTAAGTTCTAATCATAGAGTTTTTTCAAAATTCTAATTAAAGCTTTTTCTGTGTACTTTCTTAACTTCTTTTTTCCAACTTTCGTACTCTGTTTGACAAAACTCTATGCATATCTTGTTTCTTGTTATATATAATATGCTTATTTATATTCTGCAAAAGTAATTTTCTGTTAGTGAGGAAATTTACTTTATTGAGTTCAAAGTTTAAGTATTTGAATGGATTTAAAAACAGTCATAAAGAAACTTTTGTATTTGGAAATTTTGGATTTCAAGCTCTTTAATGCTACTTAATGGCTCTGTTATTTTTCCCTTGTTACTTGAACTACAATTCAAAAAAATAACCAACGATGTGAAAAGAAAATTTAGCGTAATTAAACTGCTCATATATTATATGATTGGTGTTTCTATAAAGATAATTTTAGTGTTCTAATGATTTGTAATTTTACTACAATTGTAAACACCGGATGTTACACCATTCATCAACGTTATCACCGTTCATCACCACCACAAATTCAGTGCCGGCAACACTGCCCGGATTTTAGCCAGCAAAATTTACTCACGGCAACGCCAAAGCAAATTCAGTCATCAAAATTCACACTGAGAAGCTGAAAGTCAAACACAAATCATATACATGAGCCAATTGTTTATATACATGACCTTGAGTACAAGCTGGCCACCTAATCAAACACGAATCATAAATGCCTTTAAACACTCTACAACCTGAGCATCTGCCCAGCTTGTTCTTTTTGTACTTCTGATCTTCATGAGCGTTTGTTCTTCAAAACTTAGAGTATAAACAAAACGCAGCGTTTTGTTTAAGTAACTAACGAAACTTGAAGCTACCGTTAGAAAGTATAGAACTTTAACAGCTTTTGTAACATTTTCCGTTCAAGTCTTCATGAGCTAAATATTAACTAAATCTTGAATAGTAAGTTAGTTGATGGGCTTGCGTGCTGTTGCATTTCGAAACCGATATGTTCTCTTTCTTTGCTTAACACCAACCGTTGATTTTGTCGAGTCAGGATCAATGGTTGCTGACATAAATTAAATCTTCCATTAAACTAATGTACTCTTTCGTAATCCAATTTTTAACCAAGCCAAAATGCAACAAATTACTCTCACATTAGCCGGTAAACAAATAATACAAAGATGCGCTATGGGTACTATTTTTTTAATGTAATAATGTTAATACTCTTCTCCAAACTGCATCTTCATTCAGAAATTCAAAAATCTTCCAAAAATAAACCCAACTCTATTCAATTGGACCACTTCACCTCAAAAATTTAAAGATCCAAAAAATAAATAAATAAATAAAATTACACTTATAAACCAGATTTCTTGTCAACTCCTAAACAATAGAAAAAATTACAATTTACACCCAGCATTGCCAACAATAAACGAGGGTTTTGCATTAGCACGCTTGGATCTTGTAACGGTGTTCGATAACACGTGGTAAGCTGTTAGGGTGTTGCCGCTACCTCTTTTGAAAAGCCATGGGGAATCTTTTTCTCTTTCTGCATAATAAACCATATGAAATTTAAATTTAACTTTCATGAAATTTAAAATTAACAACTGATAAAGCAAAAAAACAACAAACAAAAAGCAACCAGTCTCTTTCACATTAATTTAGGGGAGATTTTCCACATTAGTTTAAAGTCATCACTTATTCAAAGTTTAAAGTCTAGCTCCTAAAACGGTTTGGAAATTTGGTCACTTTGAGATTGACAGAATGCTAGTTTAAAGTCTAGCTCCTAAAACGGTTTGGAAATTTGGTCACTTTGAGATTGACAGAATGCTAGTTTAAAGTCTAGCTCCTAAAACGGTTTGGAAATTTGGTCACTTTCAGATTAACAGAATGCTAGTTTAAAGTCTAAGTCCTAAAACGGTTTGGAAATTTGGTCACTTTGAGATTGACAGAATGCTAGCTTAAAATCTAGCTCCTAAAACGGTTTGGAAATTTGGTCACTTTTGAGATTGACAGAATGCTAGTTTAAAGTCTAGCTCCTAAAACGGTTTGGAAATTTGGTCACTTTGAGATTGACAGAATGCTAGTTTAAAGTCTAGCTCCTAAAACGGTTTGGAAATTTGGTCACTTTGAGATTGACAGAATGTTAAAGGAGGTCAAGCTGTGTTGTTTGATTTTATCAAATTGATGAGCCCATAATTCCAAGCACACAAGTCTAGGTCAATGGTTGTTGATAGACCTGGAAATTAGGAGCATTTCACATCATTTTAGAAATAAATTCTTCCAAATACACAAGTCTAGGTCAATGGTTGTTCATATACCTGGAAAATTATAAGCATTTCACATAATTTTAGAAGTTAAATATTTTAGACTTTAGAATATTTATGATCTATAAAAGAGAAAAGAAATAGTGTGCATTATCTACAATTAAGAAGTCTTGGGCCTGCAAAATTAGTGTAGCAAACACAAAAGTCAGTGCAATTTTCAAGTTAGGATAAATAGTTCTTGATAGAAATTAAAGTATAATTTAGATGACTTGTGTCATTAGACTTTCAGCTAATTAAGTGTAGTGAATTGGAAAATTAGGTTCATTTCACATTACTTTAAGGAGTAGAAATACAAACAAGGGCTAACTAGGTAATTTTACTACAATTCTAAACACTGGATGTTATCACCCTTCATCACCACCACAAATTTAGCCAAAACAAATTGAGTGTCGGAAACACCACCCCAAATTCAGCTGGCAAAATTCACACGGCAACGCCAAAGCAAATTCAGCCAGAAAAATTCACTCTGAGAAGTTGAAAGTCAAAACACAAATCATATAAATGAGCCAATTTTTTATAAACATGACCTTGAGTACAAGTGGCAATCCATGTGATCTCACTAATCAAACACAAATCATAAATTCCTTTAAACGTCTACAACCTCGAATCTCCCACTTGCTCTTTTTGTACTTGATCTTCTTGAGCAATTGGTTCTTCAAAACTCGAGACTCGAGTATAAACAAAACACACATTTTGTTTAAGTAACTAACGAACTTGATTTGTCATAGATATATTGTTGCTTTTTGTCCAAAAATTTAAAATTGATAATAAATATTTTCATAAAATTAACTCATTCTCTCATGTGTAAACAAAATATATATCGTTCTTTACAATGCTACTCTTGCTCTAAAATCAAGGAGTAACAAATAGTTTCTATCACATAGTGTTAATAGTTGTCTTCAGGTAAGAGAAGGACAATAATTGTTGAAACATCATATTTTGGATTTCAAATACTTTAATGCTACTAAGAAATAGTTTCAATTCAGAAAAATAACAATATAAAATTTGAGATGAAACTTAAAATATGGATTTAAATATGCAATGACCATGGTTTTAATCTTTTCTTTTAGAAATTTGTTATTATTTGCCAGTGACAGGGATCCCATTGGCAATTGTGTTTTTACCTAGTTAAAAAAATAAATAAATAAATTTGCAACAGTTTTAACATAACTATATCTTATCAAAGATTGATTTTAGATTGAAATTTTCATGTCCAATAAAAAACAAAATTATTGATGCAATCGTAGCTATGACTTGATTGTTTTTTGTTAAAATTATAAAATCTCCTCGATCAATTTCCTAGAAACATCACCCTTTCACATGCAAGAATTAGTGGCTAGCTATTTATATCGTAAATGGGACAACTGAGGGGAGACTTGACCCTGAAACATTAAATTCTTCCAATACAGTTGAGAAATATATAGATTGAATTAAATTCTACCAATACAATTGAGAAAACATTTGATGAATTAATGTATGTATAGGTATATAGAAAGACAATAGTTATTGATAGAAATTAATTTCTATTGTAAATGACTTGTTCCATAATTTTTAACCAAGTACTCTAAGTCAATAAAGTTGGAAAGTCAGCCAACATTAATTCACAAGTTGATATATTTATTGTTTCTTGTTCAAATTTTAGAATGCCCTCATTAATTTCCTGGAATAAGCTCACACACATGCAACAATCTATCCGTGTCAAGATGGGTCAAGCTGTGTTATGTGGTTATATTAAAAAGATGTCTTATCAAATTAGTTTCCTATCTTTTCAAAACAGACTCTAATTTCTCCCCTTTAACACGGCCAATTTATTCTATTTTAATTCCAAAATTCAATTCTTTACATTCATTTTCAAGTGATGGAGACTTTGATAACTAAAGCACTGAGTGCTAAGAAAAGGGAAGAAGAAATAAATGAGAAAAAATAGAAATAAATAATTGTGCAATTGCATATTGTACTCTTAGTTGGATAGATCTCTATAGGAGGTCAAGCCTTATAATTGATTTTAAGAACTTGATTTCCACCAATTCTACATCTTTTCTTTCATTTCATACTTGTAAATGGTTTTTTTTTCTTTTTTCTAAAAAATTTATTCAATATATAATTATTTATTTTATTTCACTTTAAACTTGATTTAACACTAGTATTCTTTTGTAAAATAGTTGTAAATGCTTTTCAATGTTCTTAAACTATGCTTTGGTAAAACATCTTGATAAATAATATTATTGCAGGAACATTATTGAACAATAAATCACATGTAAAAGTCAGTGGACTATTCACTAAAGCTTATTCAAAGTCTCCTAATAAAAACAAGTGTGCGATTGAGAATTGTATTGCAACTTGGAAAATCATTAAAGGAGCTCAAGTCGTGGTAATTGATTTTATGAAATTGATGAGCCAATAATTCTAGATCGTTTCTTTCATATATATCTTATCAATAAGTGTGAAAATTGTAATAAAACTTCCAAAAGAAAATAAATTTTGGTTATTTTGAAATGGATAGATCACTAAGAGGTCAAGCCGTGTTAGATGGTTGCAATGTGTCATCACATCAACTTTCTATCTTTTCAGATCTTTATTATATCATTCAGTATCATCTATAAAACAAACATTGTTTTGTTTAGTGTTTAAATGTTATTATTTAACAAGTATGTCAGTATTGTAGTGATGCATACGTGCCTATTGAACGTGTTTGTTGTTGAATTTTAGATTATTACAACAATAGATTTGCAATAAAAAAATGTATAAATAGTACTTAACTTTTTTACGATAGATTTATAACAGTAAATAATAAACTTTTAGTATTGACTCCATGTCTTCTGATTTATGAAAACAAAGACAAAACGTTCATAGAAAATGTTCTAATGAAAGAAAAAGAGACAATTGTTGTATTAACATTGACTCAAAGTCTTTTGAAACACAGACAAAATAAGGATTGGAAAAATTGTACTAACTTCCAATGAATAAGAAAAGGGTTCGCTTTCACGAGAGTGATGTCTCTTGCATTATTGTTATGCTTCAAATTTGACTTAAAGAAATTAAATATAACTTAAATATTATAGTTAAGTTCAGAGGAAACTATTTCATTCCTTTTTTAATTCCTTCTTTAAAATAAATATTGTTGTGGTGTTAAAAAGTTCAGCATTATCTTATTATTCTCTTTCATCTTTCTCAGATTTTTGTTCTTTCTCAGAACGAATGTTAACTAGATTGATAGAGCATGAAGAGTGCTTCGAAACGGTATATTACTTGGCTGATGACTCGCCGGAATCACTAGTCGAAGATTGTTGAGTGACGATCAAATATACTAAAAAAACAAATTAAAATTTTATATTTCTATAGTATTTCAACTTTATTACGTTTATTTTCATTATGCAATAATTGTGTTGAGACAAGTGAGGGAACATGAACCCGACTCAGAAGTTAGTAATTTTCTTTTTAAGTTAAGAGAAGAACAACAATTGTTGGTAGAAAACAAAAAAATAATTTCTATCGTAAATGACCCGTTCTGCCATAGCTTTTAATTGAGTAGCTTGACTTGGAAAATTAGGTTACTTGGAATGCCAGCTTACATAAATTGACAAGTTGATTGAATTGATTTGAGCTTTTACAATTTTATGGAAATATAAACATTAATGATAAAATTTAAGGTGGGCTAGTGTTATTTAACTTATAATGTTTTACTAAAACATGTATTAAACATGAAATAAATAAAGTAAAGATATATTGATTTGATGCAAATTATCTCTAAGAACAGAAAAATAAGCCAAATTATAATAATACCTAAATTTTGAAAACTA